>VZRF01000363.1:0-28658 GCA_013396875.1 Vireo altiloquus | reverse complement strand
CCCCCAGTTATTTATCCACAGCTACAATAAATGCACTTGCCAAGTGATGAATTGATTTAGGGGGATTTTTATTAGGAGAGGGAGGTAACAGGAAATGCAGTGAGTGGATCTTGGGGAAGAGGAAGCAGCTGGGGATGCCAGTGGCTATGGGATTTGTTGTAGCTGAAAAGTAAGAATTTAACATCTGTCTTGTGAATGCTATATTTAGTGTTCTGGAGAGGAAGCAGATGGAAAGAGGCTATCAGATGTGCACATTGTGGAAAGATAAAGAATAAAGAAATAATACTCTTTTAAAGCAGTACAGAATCCTTATGTATTTCCTCTTCTGCAACAGTTTCCACATGATGATTACATGGTCATATACACAGCCTCTGGCTGTCCACCATGCAACTCCTGAGCTACGTTTTATGTATGATCAAAGAAGGTTTTGGCATCTGTTTCTGAGCACTTGCTGTGTTGTGTTCTTAAAGGCTTTATACACCACTATAAACGGTAATCATGTGTCTTTATTTGGGTTGGTACTTTTAAAAGTGTTGTTTGCAGTCACTCTTACCCTGCTGATGGAGCAAGAGCTCCTGGCTGGCTGCTGTACCGATGGTGGGAGACACAGCTGGTCAGTGTGACCCAAGGCAGCAGAGTGCCAAGTGTGAAACCATGCTAAATCAGAGATGAAGCACTGATGATCCAAGATGAGTTAGAGGACTGCTAAAACCAGACTATCTAGATCTTTCCCATTTAAAGTGAACAAACTCATCCTGAACTGGAAGTTGCCAATTGGAAGTTGCCTCATTTCCTACCTACTCTGCCCACGATTTCAAAACCCTTTTTGCTTTGTTTCCATAAATGATCATTTGAGGTGTGTCTTGGTTTGAGACAAATTTAGAGAAAATTATTTTTTGATAGAAAGTAGGCTGTAGTTATTTTTTTTTACTAGGTTCAGGAAAAGAAGTATTTTTTTGGAGGAAAGTGAAGAGGAAAAAGCTATTTATTTAACAACTATACAAGAAAAGAGTAATAATGTTAAATAGTAAAATTTTTTGTTGCAGAGCCAAATCTGGAAGAGTTTTTAGTTTTTTGGGGTGTGTTCTCTCTCTTTTTTGGAGTTGGGCTGGTTTGGGGTCCCCCCTCCAGGCCTGGTGGAAGGTTTTTTAGTGAGGTTTTGATGTTTTGGTGTTTTGAAAAAGTTTAGAAGAGAAGAAGAATAAACTAAAAGTTTTAGGAAAACTCTGGGTTTTTTTATTCGAAGAAACAAAGTTGAGAGTTGGCTGGAAAAAGAAGTGATGGGTGTTTTTGTTTTTTTCTGTTGCAGCAGCTGTAGTTATATTTTTTAACAGTAGAAGATTAACAGAGGAGTAGTGACTTTGAAGCACAGAACTGCTTTGAAAATGTTTCTTTGTTTTTGTTTTTTTTTCTTTTTTCTCAGGCTTAGTTTAAAGGCACAGAAAAGTATAAGGTTTTTTTTGGGCATAGAGTAGGTGATATGGGATACATTATAAAGTTACACTAAGACAAGGTGAATTATCTGGAATAGCATTTAATGAGACTGAGACATGGGTAGTTTTCAGTTCCCCATAGTTATTTGGGACATGTAAGAAGTCATTCCACAAAGTGAATCACAGCCAAAGGAGTCTGCAACGTGTGCAGTGGACATCATGAATTACCAGTCAGACAGGGCTTCACTGCAGTAAATAAGCTTGAGATGTTAGCCTGGTCTGGAGAGGGATACAAATCCTCTTTAGGAAAAATCTCACAAACATCAGAACACATCACATTTCATCACTCAAATCAGCATCAGAGGTCAGGAATTTCTCTCAAGACACAAGCAAAAGGTTCTGGTACTAGAACACAACACTAAAACATACCTGACAGTGCTGCCCATTGCTTTGCTGCCAACATGGATGTGAGTTTTGTGTTCAGCGTTGTCTGTCCCACACAGCTGAATCCTGCTTCCACTAAGGTTAGAGGATGACCAGCTAATCTGGTTTTGACTTACTTGTGATCACCACAAAGCCCCATGCTGACCAGTAAGTCAGGTGAGCAACCACCTTTTAACATGGCAGGACATACAATGGATGTTGGCTGATGTGTAACTTTTTATCCTGATATTTACTATCTAGTGAGCATTTATGATGGTCTCTGTTTAGTCTGATGCAATTAGATCCAAATGCTGTCATAAACAGTAACATCATGTAATACTAGCAACAAGATGGTTCTTCTGTATATTTTAAAACCTCCCTTTTTTTCTGAGTTCAATTGCTTTTTATTTAGTCTATATGAGTATATAAACAATACCATGTGCAGTATTGGTGAGAAGGGTTCTACAGGTAAAACAGTCCCTTTTCATGCTGTAATGTGCTACTGTGTTGAAGATATTTTCTGTGAGAACACACTGGAACTTCTTTTCCACTGATGGAAATGGCATGAGGTATTGCTCTGCTACAGAAAACAGAGACCAAAGCTGACTTCTGTAGAATCTCTGAAGGACCATTTCCTGGCATACCTCACTCATTATAATAAATTTCTTACTTGAAGTTGCACGTGAAGTCTGTGGCAGAGCTAGTGAATATGAGATAATCATATTCAGCCTTACTCTTTAGATATCTCTAAAACTGCACTATTATTCCTCAGCCATTTCTGAGATCTCATTCTCTGAGCTGCAGTGATGTAGTACAGACCAGTTATTTAGTATTTAATTATCCTCATGTCCTGGAAAGATACTGAGCTTTTATTTAAAGGCATAGAAAAAAGCAGTCTAAAAATTCCAGAGACAGAGTAAAATACTACTTTAGAAACTAGATCTAGAACCTTTTTCTTGCAAAAATGTGTGCTTATGTCCTTTTAGAAAATATGTTTATATGAACCTTATCTTATATTAGTTGGTTTTATCATATTTTCTCTCCAATAAAAAATAGCTGACTTCAGAGTGGTATTAACTTCTCCATAGAAAATAGATTTCATAGCTTCTCTTCAGATACAGTGTTCTCAGATCCAGGCATAAGGTAGTAAATGTTATGTATTAACACTTTACAATATGATCTGTCAGCAATCCTGTTAAAGTAAAATTGAACATCTTCTCAAGGATTCCTAAAAGCTGGTACTAAAACCAGCTGGTAGCTGAAACTGAAATTGCGAGACCTGTTCCAGCATGACAAGTTTTTATATCCATTAGAGAAGAACAGAGCACTTGTAACGTACATACCTTGTGAACAGAAAGAATCTGTGGAGAGTTGTGTCTCTGCTGACTTTTATAGGGATCACCAGGGAGGGCATTTAAATCCTTCCAAGTATTGCAGACTGGCTTGTCACCATATTGTTCTTGTTTGTGCTCTACGGTGGCTTGGCTTGCCTGGGCTGTACAGTGATTCAACTGCAACACCAGCTCTGGCTTTTTCTGGAGTGTCTCTCATCCACCTGTGCTCGTGGGTCACTTGTCTCACACCCACCTTGGCTATACCTCATAGCAAGCAGCACAGACCATAAGAAGCAGATTTGTTTGAGTAAAATGCCTGTTGCTAAGGGTGAAATGCCCAAGGTCTCTGTTTCATGGGATGTTACTCTGAACCAGCTGCTCTTTCAGACCAAGTGCCCCTCAGCAGCTCTTGGTGCGCTCTTGGTGCTGAACCAGATTTCCAGAACATATTCACCCTGGGAGAAAATGAGGATGCATTTCCTTTGGAAACACATCCCTGGTGAAAATTAAAACTAGTATAGACACACCCACCTTGTTATTCACTTGAGGGAGACTGTGCACAGATGCTCAGCCTCTGTGTATCGCTGGTATAGAAACAAGCAGCAACCTGTCTACAGTCACCATGCCCAGTGCTCTTATTTCCACCGAAGGCGTGGTCTTCTGGGAGCTCAGACCTCTGAAACAGAGCCTTACCACAGCTCTTGGGATCTTGGAAATCCTTCACTTGCACTGCTCAGTGAGGAATCAATTCAAAGTAAGATGACTCTGCTGGTGACCTAAGCTTGTGATGCCATATATCACTTTTAGTATAGTTTGGTCTGTAACAGTTATATACCCAAGGTTAACCAGTACTGGTGTGTTATTAGTGATTTCTCAACTGAAAAGGAGTATACATCCCTGTATGCAGCTTCCATAATAAAATTATGATTGTATTAAGTAGTAATTATTGTTCTGTCATTTTACAGGCCCTGTGTGCTGTTGTGGAAGGTCAGTTGTTTCTCTGAGTCTCTACAACAACAGCAGAGACAACTGCTTACATCACAAATTGGCTTTTACACCTCGACTTTTTTCCACTGAAGATGCATTTCTTCTCCACAAAGTAAAACTCATTCTCCACAGTCTTCATTACCATTCAGCTCTACCAATGGACCTAGAGGCTTATGCACTTGCTTTGAGAGTCTCTAACTCTTCTCTGTTGACAATCAAGATGTTTTATGTCATCTCATTAAGGAGAAGGATGGTGTGGGACAGCCCTTCTACCAGCAGTGCAACGTGCTTGAACCACTTTGCAGAGAGCAGAGAGCTGTGAGCTGTGCCATATCCTCCCAGTGAATTGTTCAGCAGGCTCAGCCTTGTCCCAGGCTGCCATTCTCCAAAATCCCTGTCCCCCTTCTTGCACAACCAGACGTTGCACTCATCTCTATTGTTTTTTCCCCTGCCTAGAGCACTGATCTTTTCTCCATAGTGAAAGCTTGCTGCATGCACAGTGTCTCATAACACATAAGGGCACTTCATAAGGACACTCTGACAATACGAGGCACAAGCAGTATGTTGCTTTTATTGACTGTAAAGATCACCCTTGTTCTACAGGGCTATGAAAGTCTTTGTGAAAGCTCTTAGGCTGCTGGAAGGCTGCTCTTCCTCTGCAGGTTCTGAGTGTTTCTCCTTACTGCTGGCAGCCTTTTATCTATGGCGATAAAGTGTTCTTCCATTATAACTCTCTGTTTGGCAACCTGGATTTCTGTATCAACCATCTATTTGGGCTGCCTTCTTGGTAAAAAGGTTAATATTTGTGAGAGGTGTAGGAGCAGAAAAGGCTCCCACCAAAACACTGAAACAAACTTTTTTAAGATTTATTTTTGATAAGGATCAGCCAGCATGTGTGGGGAGGAGACTGGGGAGACACTGTCAGCTGTCTTGACGGCAGCCTACTTGGCCTCTGCCTGGACACCTTGTAGAGCCAGAAAAGTGTCCTGTCATGTGGTCTTCTGGGATAGGAGACTCGGATTAGAATACATGACCAAGGAACTGCTCTTTTCTTGGTGTCCATGATCTTCCTTCAAATGCAGCCCATCAGGCCGTTTTTCTATTGCTCCTTCTCTTTTTTGCAACATTTTGACAATCAGCCTGCTGCTGGATGGCCCACACTGAATTGTATGTGCAAGCCTGGAGATAGGTGAGGCTAAAAACTCAGATCCTCAGTGGTGAGGAACTGTTTCCACCTGAAGACATGCATCATTGCCCCTCTCCATGCTTAGCTTGCTGGGATCTCAAAACTAAAGGGTTGTAAGAATATTCAGCTTGATGACAATACCACAAAAAGCTTATTGGAGAAGGGTCTTTACAGAGGTGACATACTAACTACTGCTAAACATCCTTCAGTGTGGAGAGGGAGAGGATGGCAGTGCCCTGTGTTCAGTCTGAACGATCTCCCTGTTTCCATAAGAACCTAGAGATGAGAACCTGGAATGAGTTTTTCTGTGGGAAACAGCAGTTGAGTTGGGAGTATTGGGCTGGGTGTGTTGTGGGAAGGGTTTGATACTACTGATCCATTCCTGTTTTTCCCTTGTTGCCTGCTCAGAAGGGATTGGACCGATTTTCACCAATGTTAAATAATTAATCATAGTAGCTCTATCATCCTGTGGGGAAACATGCCCTTCTGATGGGAGTTGCTCTTCTCAGCCACATCTGGGACTATGGGATCTGCTTCTCCTCCTGGTGGCAGTGAAATATGTGTCAGGGGCACTGCAGGAAAATCAACCAATACTCCTTTTTCCAAGGAGGTCAATATTTGGGATCCCTGCTATGGCCAGGCTGTCCTGGTAGAGGACAAGCAGTCTTAGAAGCTTGGAGTGGTCTTGTGAGAGGAAGGTGGAGTGTGGAGGACAGGGCAGATGCCAGTGGGATAGTAGTCAGGTGTTCCGTACTGGGTAACCAGTGTTTTGTGATGTCTATCTCCCACATCCACCTGCTTTCCTCCCACACCATGTGTCCCCAGCGGGCAGCTTCTGGTGGCACATCCTCCTGCTCACACAAACACAGCCCAAGCCATGCAGGGCTGCTCCTGCTCTTTGCCTTACCATAACGGGGCTGGGGGTGAGCTGTTTGTGACTGATGATGATGTTGTGTTTAAGGCCTTCAAGGGCCTCAGAGGTACTGAGTTCACGCAGTTGTTGCATATGGAATACTTAGGATTTCCCAAATCAGAGAAAAGCTATCATAGGGATGTGAATTCTGAGATGCCAAATGGCAAATCTGAGGATCTGCAGCTTCTGTCCTTGTCTCTATTCAAGAAATACGGATACTGAACTGATGGGTAAAGAAAACTCTGGTGAAATAGTATGGAATTCCTTTCAGGAATCTGGTCTCGTGGGAGACCAGATACTGTTGGCGTGGGCAGAAATGGGAAAGGGCAGATTTGCTGCTGGAGGTTTCTAAAGTCAAATCTTTTGAAGCTGGTTAATTGCATAGTCTGAATTTTGTAATGTTTTCAAAACCCTAGATGCGAATCATTCTGTTTGGAAAAATAAATTGTGACCTCAATTTGTTTTCTTACATTTTTATTAATTAAAAAGTTAATAAAAAAAGATCATAAGATGATTATATTTTTCTTTCCAGTCTTTGGTGCTTGATTACACTGTATAAATCCACTGTTGTATTCAGTAACAAAAAACCAGAGCAATGCGATTTAGCAATTGTCCTGTTTGCTTCTACATCCTCATGCTGGTTGAAACATTGAAGGATGTTGCTAAAAATAAGCATCCTCTTCCTGCAAGGCAGTGAACTCGGATTGTAAAGTGCATCTTTCAGGGAGGTACATGAAGTAACAGGAAATCTGCTCGGTCTTATTTCAGTTTACTGGTGCTTGGCGATGATGTCACCCTTCTAGAACAAGGGTTAGGCCCTGAGAGCAGGAGTAGTAATTCTGCTCCACAGTCCTGTGTTTCAGAGGAATGACCTCTGGTTAGCTTTGAGGCTGTGCCAATATGCAGTGAAAATGGGAAGGCAGGGCCATTTGAACTTTCTTCAGGGACATCTGTTGTAATTCAGAAAAAAAAGTATATCTCCCCGTGTAGGCTTTTCCCTGAAGTAATAAAGCTGGTGGTAAACCCCAGGTATTTAATGCTGTGTTCCTTATTTCAGCAGAGTTAATAATTTTTTTTTCAGGTCCTTGTTCTCTTCATTTCTTCAGTTAATGCAATCAACTGATTATGTGAGTGACAAATTTTGGACTTGTTGCTAAAAAATGGCAAAACCAAGCAAACAACAAAAAGAAGAAAAAGAAGAAAAACTACTCTATTGTCACAAAAAAAGGAAGTTCAGGGTCTCTTTAATCAATCTCCTATTTTCTAGAAAATTATGATAATTTTAATTTTAACAGAAGAAAAATTATCTTTTGAAGTGTGTTGACTCAAGCTAAAGGTATTTGTTTCAAATGAATCTTGTAACCCATGAGGCTGTTTAAGATGATTACTTTAACAGCAATGATATTTTTTTGTTAGCAGAAATATTAACAATTATATTCCAAATTCCAGTGAGTTTTCTTACTTTCTCTGGTTTGTTGGGGTTTTTGAGCAGGTTGGTCAGGTCTGCTTAAGTGTGTAATGGTTGCACACAAGACTCCTAACAGAAGTCTAATCTCAGAAATTATTAGATTTCAGCCCTGAGGGATTCCATTTGTTTTCTTATTTCCTTTTTTCCAAGCAATGGACATTTTTGTTACTGTTTGAAGTGTTTGATGTTCATGTGTACTTGGCTCTAAGAGGAAGGGTTGTCCTCATTGTATTGATAATTTTCAGCAACCTTTTGCATGATACTTTTTAACACTCTTGTGTTTTACCTCAATGCAAACATTTAATCAAGATTCATATGAATCTTATTAATCCTTAAGTTTTTCATAAATAAATATGTTATGATACTTATGTAACAGAAATTATTGGTAGTGCAGTGTTACACAGTTTATTCATGCTACAGAATTTATGTTAATGTTTATATTTATTTATTTATATTAATATTAATTCCAAGGACTTTATTAAAGGAAACAGTTAGTCCCTTCCTATGAGTGAAAAACTGAAGGAGAAGAGAGTGAAAAGGGTCACTGGGGCAATTCATCAGCCTAATGTAAAAATCAGAAAGATTGTCCTGTTTCTAGAATTCAGTGTCAATGTATCACATATCATCCACATAGGTCATATATGTACCCACCACATAGGGGGAATCCAGCATCCATAGGCAAAAATAATACATTCAGAAATTAAGGGTTATCACTATCCTACATAAAAGACAATAATCCTGTAGATTATGGCAAGTTTGCTGAGCAAGAGCCAAAACCTTTATGTGTATGACTCCCTCTTCAGGAGGCCTCACATCTGTATTTCATATTTTGGATGATTGTGCTGTTCATATGAGATATCTGTGCCCTGTCATGTTGAATATGGTCAGGTGTCAATATATGTAAGAGTATTTCCTTCATGCTTAAAAAGAAGTAGATGGCGAAGCTCTTGCTTGGTTCTGCCCAACACCACGACTCTCAGAGTTTCTGCATGTCTGATGCCAACTCTATTCACCTTGTTTAGTAAGTTACATCAGCTCTGAGTGTCAAAAGCAAATGAAGATTTGCTCTTTTAGAAACTGCAAGAATGAATGAAGCTCCCAGGGTTGCAGCATGTAAGTATTAGAGTGCAATAATGAGTATCCAGTGAAAGCCCCTTTCTGCTGATAGATCTGAGTTGCACATGCTGTTAGCTCAGGATGCTTTCAGAGTGATTGAGACTGATTCAATATTGGGGATTTGGGATCCAATAACTCCAAAGTGAAGATTACACCCGGTCTGTTGGAAACTCTCTTTAGTCTTTGCAGTCTAATACTTTCAGCTACATTCAGAGGTGATATAAATCACATGCACTTTGCTGCCAGGCATCATTACTACTTTGAGGTAGGTTTGCTTATAATTCTGTCCTCAAAATATTTTGCTGCTTTCTGATGAGTCCAAGAGGGAATATTTCATGACTAAGTCATGTAATTAAGTGGGCAGCACAGCTGAAGTCTAGCAATAAGGGTTCCCAAAAATTTATTTCTGTTACTTGAGCCCTGGAAGCTGGTGGTCTGCTGACTGTGCCTTTCCTAAGGACAACACTATCTTGAAATTGGCAAGAAAACACCTTTTTATTAGGAGAGAAGAAAAAAAACAGGGTTTTTTTTTCATCTCAAGGGTAATTAAAAACCCCCCAATGCAGCAGCTTGGAAAAAAACAGAGACAACTGCTTCTTCTATCAGGATCCATCTTTATTACACACACTCCAGTATTTATATGTTTCTACCATTGGAAAGTTTTAAGAAAGTTTTGGGAACGTGCAGATTGAAAGACAAAACAGCTACATCAGCGAAACACCTGGTGGGGCAGACTTTTCTACCCCTTATCAATCACTCAAGCAAAGATGCCATCTCCCAGCCTTCTGGGAGAAAAAGGAGAGACATTCACACCTGGTGTTTAGGGCTGCAGTCATTTCCTTGGTATGTATCTTGCCCAAGAGAACAGAAGGCCCTTATCAAAGCTAAGATAAGTAACAAACTGGTCTTCTACCAAGGGATCTCCTTAAGGGCCGAATGGCTGCCGCAGGCCTCTGCACCCCAAACTTTTTAAAATATTGTGAGGCTATCAGCAAAGGGGGGATCTTAGGTAAAAGATCTCTGTATTGCATTGCTAATTATGACAGAGATCTATGAGGTGTTTTTAAAGATGAATATATTAAATTACAGACAGTTCTGAGAACTTTTCATCTTCTACTTCCTGTGAAAATGTAGATGATCTAGCAGAGAGAGGAAGACTTGTAAACAGCTCTTGGTCTGGCTGAGCCAGTACACAGTCAGGTCCCTTAACAGCTCAGGGGAAGTGCTGCAAACGATAAAGAAAACAGCTGAATAACATGCATGTCTTATGTGTACTACCCAGGCTTGCTGCATATGGACCTGACAGTGTCTTTGGGCTGCAATGTGTAACAGTGAGGGAGGTGAGGAGAAAATGATGAAGTGGCCTTCCAAGATGTCTCTGACTTGAATCTGGGGTTGAAAGTACAACAAATAATGTTCAAATCATCAACTTATTCATAATGAACAAGTTCAATGGCTTTCAATGTAAAAACCCAGGCATACAGGGGCATCTTTGTTCTCCCACAAATGACTTTAAGGCCTGATGTTAAGTCTGCTAATGTTATTCAGAACACTTGAATTGACTTTTGTATGCTTTGGATGTAATACTTTATAAACAGAGTAATTCAGAGATTAATCCCTTTTCTCTTAGGAAAATAAATACAGAAGTCTCTTATGAAATTTTCACATATGTGACCAGGGAGTTAAATATTCCTCATGATTTGATTTCCTTCAGGAAGTAGAGAGATATAGACACTGAACAGATAAAGCCATTACAGGAATCATTCCCCTGGTGTTTAATCTCAATCATCAACAGATTTGGAAGTGTGGTAAAAGCGACCTTTAACAAAGAGGAACTACAATCATAATGTGTAATTTTTAAGATGTATCTCCATGTTATAGCAAAGATGGAAATTACGTCAGGAGCAAAGACACACATCTGCCATTTAAAGCTTAACATTTTAGGATGGCAAATTATCTATTACCAGTAAAACCAGATTTTTATGTCCATACTGACTGATATATTCAGGCTGGTTTATTTCATTCTGTCCATACAAAGCAAGTGTAATTGGGTGTTTTTCAGGAGAGTTTACGGCTGCTTTTCTACTTTGGGGTAGTATAAAGCAAGTATGGTATGTTAATGGATTTGGACCTATACTCTAACAAAGTAAAAGTAAATACTCTAAGCAAATATGTAACATGCCTGATAATCAAAAATAAGAGACATAACACAGCTTCTAAAATTAATCTTTTTCTTTTTGCAAGTGACCCTTGTTTTTTCAGACCTGGATTTGCAGCTCTCTGTGGGTGAGATGGGAAAGAAAATAAGCAAAGATCAAATGTTCTTTGGAATTTTCTAGACCAGACATTCCGTAAGATTGACATACTTAATTTTGATATTTCAGGCTTTTGTGGATTCCTCATTTCTACTCTCTCCAATCAATATCTGATTTCACAGCAGCAGCAAACATGTTGCTGAGGCAAAACAGCACAACTGCACCAAGGAAGGAATAGGATATCTTTTTTATTTTCTTTATTTTTTTCTGATCAGCTTTAATTCTTCACAGCAGTCTTCCTCTCTGCTTAGACTATTCCAGACACCTGTAGAACAAAATCTATTTTAAAAATTCTTCAGACCAACAAAGTGCTCACTTTGCTGCTCATTAGTAAATGCCACTGAAGATGAGTGAGAGAGTTGCAAGCTCCAAAGGCTGTCCTGTAGGTCTAACCATACTGTTCCTGTAGATCTAAACTCCTGACTCCTCTTGATACTCCTGGGACAAGACAGGCTCTTGTGATAAACCAAGCCTTCTCCATTGTGTGGGTGGTGTTACAGAAAAAATATTTTCTGCCCTCATCCTCTGTCTTGTAGAATAGGAGGTGGAATTCAACCCTTTCTGGCTTTCTGGTCATTTTATTCCATAGAGTCTCCAAAAAACAGAGCTGCTATGCACAGACACCAGGCTGCCTTTGGCCCTGCTCTGTGGCCATACTTGGACATGTCAGAGCTTTGGAAAGCTGAGGGAGGATGTTGCCTGGAGCATGGTAGGGTGCTCTTAAAGCTCATCAGGGCCATGAGTCTGTGCTTCCCCCTCCCTCTAGGCTCTTCAAAGTTGGATTTAACATAATGCAGAGCCTTTCTTCCTTCCCCTCTGTCAGCAGTTCTCACAGATGATTATCCACAGACAATAACATTATTATGACTTGCTATGAATTACAGAAGCCTAGCGTGGCTGCTCTAGCTGAAGAACAGCATGGACAGCAGTAGCACATTTGATTGGCATTGTAATATCTGCTACAGGGTGCACAAAGAAAGTTTGGAATGGAAACTTTGGAGTTTCCCAGCTTGGAATTTCCCACCTAGGAAGGTTGAAATGAAAAACTCATTCCACTATGCTAACACACAAGTGACAGACAGCAAAGGCTAGTGAGTTGTTACATTTTTCTTTGATTTAAACCAATTTGATCTCAGAAATAATATTTAAATGTGGTCATTATGCTGACAGCTTGCTTCATGGGGAGGTATACACAACTGTGCAGAATTACTAGTGTATGTGGTAGCAAGGGATTAAAAATTACAAATTTAAGCTTTATGCTCATTATTGTGGCTCTTTTAAACACATGGAGAGAGCTAAGTTGTTCAGCCATGTAATGTGGCCTGCTTACATTAAATGATAGCATGTTTGTTGGCTACAGTAAGATGAGAATTTTCTGAAAATCTGTTCTTGCATTAGGTCTTGCAGTACAATATTTTCTCTATGTCATCATTTAAAATAGCACACAGTAGAAGAAAGTGGAGCGGGTATTGTCACAAATAAATTGTCAAAAATAATACAGTCGATAGTGATTTTAATGGTTCTCAGCTCTTGCCTGCCTTTTGTCCTTTCTTGGTATGGGATTTTCTTGATTTTGCTCTCTCAGAGCCACCTCTGGAGCAGTTTAAATGTAGCACACTGAAGTGTGGTTTGTAAGATCATTTCTAATACAGCCTTACTGCTCTGCTTCAGGAGGAGCAACATTAAACCTCTTCCTGGCCTTGTGAAATGGTGCTGTAAAATATCAACTGCAGATAGCTAAAATTTACTTCTGGATCTCAATCTTCCTTTCATGTGAAAAATGCAGCCCGCTCCAAAGGCACAGAGGTATTGACACGTTAAAGCATACAGAGAGATTATAATTAAGGGAATTAGTCAGAAACAGAAGTACTGGGTATTTTTGCAAAATAATAATGAGTCAAGGAGTTGCCTGAGACAAATTAGGAACTGGCTTTTCACACATGAGTGTGCAGTCAGTGGAGCAGCGTAGCTGACATGAATTACTGCCATCAGCTGAGCTGTGGGATTAACCATGTGTGTGCTCACAGTCAAGGGCAAACTCAAAGTCGACTGCCAAGGTGTTTCCAGCTCAGGTGCTTTACTTTACAATGGCATCAGAGCAGCACAGAGCCATCGTGCCTGTCTCTGCAGAAGAGTGGTGACACCAAAATCCCATTGTTACAGTGTTTGTTCAGGTAGCATGTGTTACGAGTTCCTTAAAGTCCTACCTAAATTTCTCACTTTTATCTGAAATTTAAATATAAAAATTTTGAACTGGAAGTGTGAACAACTACCTGGGGATCTCTTTATAAAGTGTATTTAAAAATGGCTTCAATGTTTTTCTTCTTTTTGATTCTTTCTAAATGTTAATGTACAAAAAATTTCAGTTAGCTTTAAATTTATTTGGGGACCCTTCTCTCTCCTACAGTTTTTATGATTCTGAGTGCAATTTTACCACAAGTGTTCTTGAAGCATTTTGAAAGCTTCCTTGTGAATTATTTCTGGTCTTCTGGTATTTTATAAAGCATCATAATTTGCAACTGAAATATTTTTAGCATGATTTTTATCACATCTGATTTTCCAAAATCATAGGGAGCCTTTCTTGACACAGATGGAAAAGTGATTAATACCTGAAGGGGAGACTGGAAATAAGATGGACAAATTATGAGTGATATTCTGTGTTGGATCCTCTTCTACTATCTTCATTTCTTTTGATCTCTGATTCAGTCTGTGCAGAAAACTTGGAGCCTTTTTTTATGATGTTTCTTTTTTTTTTTGGGAGGGAGTGGAGACTGAAGAGGGGAGGGAACATCCTTTGGGACTTATCAGGCATTCATCTTCAGCAGCTGAAGGCAGAAATAAAAATCTCTTCTGGCTTGGTTATTTCATAATTTAGCATTATTATAAGTTTCTTCCAAACTCCTCTAAAATATTAAATACTCTTGCTGTAGTCCTGGCAGCGTGATTCTGTGTATGACTATCTTTGGTTTTCCCCCTACTTACAGCTGCTTTCAAATGTGTTTAATGACAGTAATTTGCTGAAACTGACTCACTAGATTTGTCCAGGAGGAAAAAATACCATTCTAGATTTTTTTTTCCTGTTCCCCCAAAACACAAATCCAGGACTGAATCTGAGTCCTCTCTCCCTGACTAACCATGAGCTCTTACTTGTACATCAGGTTGTCACCCTGGGTTTTTTCCCTCCCTGAAAAGAAGGATTTCTGCCTGCTGTGTTTATTTCCTCAACCCCTGGCAATAGCAGTGCTGCCTGGGCTTTGGCAGTGGGGCTTTGCATGGCCTGACAGAGTCCTGGAGCATCCCCTGCGCTGACTAGCAGGTGCTGCCCATCTAATGGGCATCACTGGAAAGATCAGGGGAATTTACTCTTCAGTCTTCCCAAAAGATGCATTAGGATTAAAATCCCAGCCCTGTAATTTCTTTCTCATGGTGTTTTTCCTCACACTGAAGAAAATGAAAACAGAATCTGTCCGGACAACAATAATTATTTCCCATTGATGGAAATGGGCACAGTGGGAAAGTGCTCTTGCAGCAAAGATTGTAATGCATGAAGAAGCCAGTGGTTTTGGTTGCTGAGGGACTGCTTCAGTCCTTAGACTCCCCCTCCCAAGGCTGGGGCTATCTGTCATGCTCTGTCACTGCAGACAGCTGGTGCACAGCAGGCAACGACTGTGTTGCTGTAGGCTTTGTGTTGCCTTAAGAATTTTATAATTGAATATGAAGCAGCAGTTAAGTATAATACAAACTTGACAGGACATTTTCTCAGTAAATCAGCACAGTTCCATTGGCTTAATTTATAATATTCAACCTGCTGAAGTGCTGGGTCCTGGCTAGTCATGCTGATCAGCATTGTTTCACTGCTTTTTCTACACCAGTGTGTGCAATTGTGGTGCCAGTAGGCCCATTAACCAAGGAACCATGGAAGTCCTCTGGAGGGGAAGACCTTTAGAGGCATTCCCCAGGTGAGGGTGACAGAAAGAGGCTTCTCCCAGGGACCTTTGTTGCATTATGTTAATGTATCCCAGTTCTGCTACCCCAGTTGGCCCATTGGTCCGCTTGCCCCTTTCCAACACGTGTCCCTGCTCCAGAATGTTTTCCTTTCCCTGCTCCCCCACCAGCCCTTGTTCCTCAGCCACTCCCTCTCTATTTCCCCACTGGCTCCTATACCCTAGCCCCGCCTGTGTCCTGCCCCCTGCCATCAAATCCTTGGTCCCTGATGCTCTCTCCGCCCCTACCAACCCCTGTACTTAAACCTGGACCCTCGATTGTTCTAGGCTCTTCAATCCTGGACCCCTTCACGTGTGTAAGTGTAATAAAGCTTTCCGTGGAACACCATAGGAAAGCCCTTCCTGGCTTTTTACTGTTGACCTTTATTTGGAGCTATCCAGCGTGTGTGTGTGTGTGTGCTGGCATTGCCGAGAGGCTTCCCTGCGGAGACTCTTCTTGCAGCATACACCACCCTCACCTGCCACAACATGCAATATCTTGGTTCTTGCTTCGTGCTGAGGCTACAGAACTTAGTTAAGGTTATGGAGCATCTTGCTGTGTGTTTTCAAAGTATCGTTCTTCAGGGTGTTTCGTGGTGTCATGATAACCCAAACAATCGTTATGATAAAGGTTCCCCTGTAAATGATAAGCTGGGGATGATAAGGCATGATGTAGTGATTGAAGTCTAGTGTTTTTCAGGCTTCCATCTCGGGGAGCTGGGAGTTCAGGGGTCTCCTTCTGTGATCTCAGTCCTTCAGAAGGGGCTGTAGCCTGATTTTCTCCATACGGTGAAGATTTAGCAATGTTTGCCTTATCTGACCCTACCAGTTCGAGTGGGTTTGGCTGAAATTTGCCCCTAAAGTGCCTTCTACTTGTTCTCTTTGACTTCAGAAATGATTTCATTTTAGTGAATGTGCATAGATGTATAACCAAAACCCATGTATTAATAAAATGTTATAATATTTGTTATAGTGGGTAGCTCAATGATTCCTGCCAATATAATCACGGAAATTAGTGTCACAAATAAAATTGTGTCTCTGCAACTGAGCTTTGCATAAATCTGATGTTTAACTGTAGTATTTTCCAAAAAAAGATGTTATACAACCCTTCCAGGTTCTTCTAGCATATATACATATACAATATTTTAACTAAATGTAGGACAAAATGTGTCCCAAGAATTTTCAGATTTAGTTTACTTGACTATTTTTAATATAGTTTTTGGCAGGGAGTGTTGTAGGGAAAAGCATTTGGTGTGTTCTACATTCCTTGGTTAGTTTTGCTGGTTATATAACTTTTCATCTGAAAGTGTAAGACTGTTCTCTATCTTTACCCAAGCCCATGTTTGATCACCCATGCTATGGTGCTATTCTTACTGAGGCAAAGCACACAGAGGTTTAAGCAATACAGCAAATATCTCTCTCCAGGGCTCCCACTCTTTCCTTAGCAACTCTTACCCCATATTGCATTAGTCAGCCACTGCCAGAAGTAGACACTGTTATGTTCACTAAGTTATGCCCAAGAATTTGTGTCACTGGGACAATTTCACATCTGCTATTGTTGTCTAAAATGTAAAAAAAAATAAAACAAAACAAAAACCAAAAAACCACAAAACTTGCCACAGTGTTAAAATAGTAAGATAAAAACTAGGTCTTTCATGGAAGCTTCCAAGTGTCCCCATAGTTATGGGCATACCTGGCATCAGATTTCTACAATTTTTATAAGTTTAACAAATTAGAATTAATCTAGCAAATATTGTCCAATTAGAAGAGCAGTTGGTTTGGCACTTACCCCTCCCGCCCAGGTTCTGCCCCACTGGAGTTGTTTCAGAGTCTTTCTTGTTATGTCTTCTAAGTTCTAGTAGAAAACAAAATGTCGTTGTCAGGCTTCTTCTTATTAAGGATAAGACTAAACAGAATTCCAAATATGTGTTAGAAGGGTTATCTTATTATTCTAAAATCTAAGAGAAAGGGCAGGAAAAATACAAGGAGCTATATAACCATGTATTAGCAATCTACAAAGCTACAAAATATGAAAAACGTATAAAAAGCTAAAATCAGCATTTAGGCATCACTATAAGCGTGGTGACAGTAGGAATTAATTAAAAGGCAGTGTTTGCTCTGTTCCCCTGACTGGGATCACATAATTGCACAGAGCCTGTCTCCCATGGTTCTAACTTTGTTCCCAAGACAAGCACGTGATGGAGCCAATGCTGGAGTTGGGGGAAGCAGTGGAAGTCCTGGAGAATTTTCATGAGTTGCTGTGTCCATTGCTGAGATCGGTGTCCAGGCTTTCAACTGGATGAATGCTTCGGTCAGGAGCAGCCACCTGGCACCGCAACATCCAACATCCTCCTTTCTCGGCCTGGAAATGGCTCTGCAGGCAGAGCATCCCCTGCCACCAGAGCTGTGCTCCCGCCATCTGCCTGGAGTGTAAGAGAGACAAACCTCGTGCAGGGTTCTTCTGGCAATGTGTTAGAGTGGCTGACACTGAAACGTGTTGACGTCTGTCATAAGTTCTGAGTATGCTGTGTTTGTGCTGGAGTACCTTGGAGGGCTAAAGCAGTGTGAAGATCCATGTATGTGTCCATCAGGAAACGGTGAGGCTGGATGAATTTTGGACTTTTGACCTCCACTTTGATGGATCAAGGAGTCGTCTGTCTAATTTTTTTCTCTATCTTTTTATGAAAATAAGCAGGCATATTGAAACTCTTAAATGCTTTTAAGGTATTTTTTTTTGGATGAGGACTTTCAGCCACTGCACAAATTGAGGCTGATATCCCTCTGACGCCATCCAGTCCATCCATCCTCAGTAACAGGACAACAAAATTAAGTAGCTGCTACCTTGAACCTCCACCCCAGATTTTTCTGGAGGCAGGACACTTACCATTTTGTTTTTACTATTTCTTGCTTCATAACTCTTCATTTTCTCTTTAATAAACCTGAGGTACTTTGATGCTTTCACTTCCTATTGAAATGAGCGGAAGAATGTGCATTTGAATCCCAGCCTGGTTTCGATTTGGATGGAAGTATAACAAGGCTATAAAAAGCAGAGGACTGCAGTGTATGCAATCCTCATGGGGCATTTTCTAGAAGTGAGACATCATTACTAAAGCTTGCTTATGTCATTTAGATTTTTCTGAATACATTATGAAAAGGATAACATTGTCATGACACAGTGTCTGGTGGCCTTTATATTACTTTTCTGAGCAATTACTTTATGGCTGCTATTCAGGCTCCTAGATTATTTAGTTTCCCACATTATTCTCAGTGTGATGCAGATTATTTGTTCACTGAAAACACTGTGCTAACACTATAGAAATGTAAAAGATGCATCCTACCTCAGTTTCTGATTAAGCAAGGTGTCTGGTGGATGTAGCCATGATTGGTTTTGACATGTTGAACATTTCAAATTTTGTACGACTTTGGTCAGCTACTTTGTGCAGACTTTTTTTTTTTTTAATTGTATGACTTGCTGCCTTTAAATTATAAACATGTAAATTTAGAGCATACACTTATTTTTCATAATGAAAAAAGAACCAAACAGCCATGGCTATGCTTAGGTCAGACACACAATAGAAACAAACTTACAGTAGCCTTTAGGAAAAAAGAGATGTTGAAGAAATGTTTGAATCTTCATAAAAATAAGGATAGATTTTAGATTAAAGCAGCCTTCCTGCAAGCTGTGTCTTTTCCTTCAGAAGACGTTCCATAGTTGTAAAGGTGTATAATTTCAGAGGATGTCACGGTTGTCATGGTGATTGCATTAATATTGCATGGGCATAAAGTGTGCAATAACACTGTGTCAGTTCCTCCTGCCCTCAGGCTGCCACAAGTTATTCATTTTTTCCTTCAGAATTGCTCTAATTTTCCCCTATGAACATTCCTTTTACAAATATCAGCTCTTTAATTGTTCACTTTTAATTCACATAGATAAATTGCCACTCTGTGCAGTCTGTGACAGTGAGAGCAGCCCTGAGGAGAAAGACTTGGGAGTGTTGGTTGATTAGGAGATCAATATGACCCAACAATGTGCACTTCCAGCCTAGAAATCCAAACATGTCCTGGGCAGTGTGGGTAGCAGGATGAGGGATGTGATTCTGCCCCTCTGCTCTGCTCTGGTGAAACCACATGGAGTTCTTCATCCAACAGACCTCGACTTAAGAAGGATGTGTACCTTGAATCGAGTCCAGAGGAGGCCACAAAGATGATCAGATGACTGGAGCACCTCTCCTGTGAAGACAGACTGAAAGAATTGGGATTGTTCAGCCTTGAGGAGACTCTGGGGAGACTTTAGAGCACCTTCCAGTACCTAAAGAGGCTACGGGAAAAATGGAGAGGGACTTTTTACAAGGGCATGTAGTGACAGGACAAGGAGAAATGGCTTCAAACTTAAAGAGGGTAGCTTAAGATTAGACACTATGAAGAAATTCTTCCTTGTGAGGGTGGTGAGGCACTGGAACAGGCTGCCCAGGGAAGCTGTGGCTGACACTCCCAGGAAGTGTTCAAGGCCAGGCTGGATGGAGCCCTGAGAAACCTGGTCTAGTGAAAGATGTACCAGCCTATGGCAGAGGGGTTTAAATTAGATGTTGTTTAAGGTCCCTTCCAACACATCCATTCTATGATTCTACAGTTTGCCATAAGGAAGGGACTTTTATAAATATAAATTCATTATTTAGTTGCATTGCTCAACTAACACTGGGAGGAAGAAAGAGTTGTGGATGTGGTAACTTGAAGTTAGGACATGATGTTTCTCTCTTTTATCTGCTGTATTTATGTCCTTTCCCCTCATATTTTGCTCATTTTTCTGTCTCAGGTTTGAACTTGCCACTTTTTGAGTCTACGAAATCTTGGCCAATGGTAATCATGCAAACCTCCACATTATCTTTCGAGATAAAACAATAATAAGAACCAGGAAACCACAGAAATTCCCATTGGTTCAAGCTGTGTTGCAATTGTGAATGTTTTTCTAGCTCTGCACTTCAATGCAAGTTAAAGTTTGTGGGATAGGGAAGGTCATAGAGGTACCTTGCTCCTCCCTTCTCTTCAGTTAACTTTGGCAGGCTTTGCTAAAACTCCTAGGGATTCAAGAGGTGTTATCACTTCTGCTTCCTGCATGGATTGGGTCTCACAGAAAGCAGAAAATGCCTTGTTAACAGCTAATCCCACAAGCATGTCCCCTGCTTGTGTACACCTGCACTGCCTGCGCAGGGCTGAATCCCATTTTGTCGTGTTTTGATAAAACCCATTTTGAAAGGGCAGCTGCTGCAGCACTGAGCTCCCTGCTTGTCAAGCACTACTGTCTGAGTCAATAACCTTCTGCTCCTCCATCTGTACTAGCTGTCTTTGATTTGAATGTTCAGTTTAGGACTTCAAAGACCTAAGTAAAGCCTGCCTGTCCAAGCATATGTTTGTTAAGTGGCTCAGAAAGATTAATTTCCCTCCTGTTTCTGTATGGTGACTACTCTGGCACCTTCAGTCCCAGTAGCAGTGTCCCCAGAGCAAATGGGAGAGGAAATCTCCTGCAATCCATTTACATTTTATATAGGAGCAGCTCATTGTCTGCTCTCCTTCATGTAAAAAGTGTGTTGATCAAATTTCCTGCCTGTGCCACAACCAAGGAGACACTCAGTGTCTCAGAGGACTTTGTTAGTTGTGCCTCTTCAATATTCATAAACATAAGGCTGTTTTTCTGTGTGTAGCATGCTGTGTCCATATTGCATAAACTTGTTTTCACCTTTTCCTTACACCCTGGCTGCTTTCTGCACAGTTTCAGCCCTGCTGTAGGGAAGTGAGTGTGCCTGCCCAGAGCCTTTCCCAGCCTGCACCCTTGAACTTGTCTCCTCCTTCCTCTGCACATGCTGGGCTTTGCTGTCCTGCTGGCTCTGTTTGTCCTCAGCTCATGGAGAAGTTAGCAGCTGTCTGCTCCTGGTAGCTTTATAGTCCATTACATTCCTACTTTTTGGTATGAGTAACCTTGCCTGGAGTTTGGCACAGACAACTCTCTGTTGGATAGAGTCATAAATACTTCAGTTAGAGCTGGGGGTGTAATGCCTTAGATGATGAATAATGGGAGATTGCAATCAATCCACTTCTAAGAGCCTCATAACTAACACTCATAGGGGAAGGCATTTTTCTTCCAACTGTTTGGAGCATTAAATCCAAAGCTCAGCATTAGAGACCTAGGAGGGCCCATCAGCAAAGTGTCACATGCATTAAGCCCAGAGCAGAAAGCCTTTGCACAGCAAGCACCACAGTATTTAGGAAGATGCACTAGCTGTGCTCCAGATCACTTACTCAGTATTAAAATTCAGCTCCTCAGCCTTCTTTTTCAGCACCTGAAATATTTCAGCTGCCTTTATTTTCTGTTCTCTTTCTATTTAAAGTAAATCAGGTTTATTTTTTCAGCACTAGCTTATGAGTCACTGTTAATGGGAAGGTGGAGCAGGGCCAATAATGCATTTGATTGAGAAGATCTGTTCTGATGGTGGTTTTTGTGAGGAAATGAAAACCACAAACTGCAATAAATTTGCTTATTAAATAAGCATTAAAGTTTTTGCTGTAAAATAGGATTCTTCATGCTTTTTTTCCTGAGTCAGTGAAGTCTTGTATTTCTAGAAATAAGAAAGTGACTCGTTATATTCAGCCAAGGGTTTTTAACTGGTAATACTATAAAACAAAAGGAACACATGGTCTACAAACACAGGTCAGTTTCACTGATTTAAGAAGCATTACCACTGATAACACACAGATCTTCCCTTATTCTTTGTAAGGGCTGTGGGGTTTTCAATAGCTCTGTAGAACCAGAAAAATGAAAAACCCTTAAGTCTTTTTAGCAGATTTCTGGCAATACTAGAAGTGGAAAACATCAGAAATGGGGGAAGATGTAGGTGTCCCCAGAAAAGACACCATTCTGCTATGCACAATTATGCCTTGCTGACAGCTTTTGTAGGAAATTACTTAATAGAAATAAGAAGAGGTATTGCTGTCACTCTGGTGTGGACCAGTCAAGCTTTCACTAAGCATATGCACAATATATTGAGAGCTTCATTGCAAGTGCTGCTCCCAAGCACATTTCCTGGAGTGTTAAAGGGAAAGCAGAGCCCTTTTCTTCATTACTAATTCCTCTAGATATTTCTTGCTGCTGAATGGTGGACACAAACTGCAGCATGGACTGTAGCCTGAAGGCTGTGAAAATCCAGCCTTGCCATGCTGTAACAGTCCTTTTGTGCACTGCATAGGCACAGGTCACGTAAATCTCTTTTAAAAATGTGATAGTTTTTAAATGTGATAGCTGCTGGTTTTAAAGTGTGGCTTATTTCCATTGAACATAATTTTGGTACTGCTGTGTTCATGTTTAATATTAAAAAAAGCCTCTTTTTTAAAGATACTGTCAGCTATTTGTCACTCTGAGAAGTCAATAATCTGCCAGGTTAACTAAACTTAGCTGTACTCTTGGTGGATTTTATTCCTGATGTCATCCCTGTATGCACTTCTGGAGTGTATTTACAGTAACTATTTTTATTAATATCGAGCATGTTAAGGACAGACAACCCTATTGTTTGAAAAAGGAGTCAGTTTTGATACTGATGTGGCAAGTGTATATGTGTAGTGGGCACCTGTCCCTTGTCACTCTACCATTGATGTGTCCAAGTTCCCGTTTGATTTTCCTAGTCCATAGTAAATGTCCTACTTGCTGTGAACAGATTTAAAATCTTGGCTGTAATTACTTTATCCTGTCCTGTCAAAAGGATAGTCAATCTGCCCTAATTTAAACACTTCCAGATCTTTCTGTGTATTCCCTGCTTGACACTTTACCCATCTACATAATTTTGCCTCAAAATGCCTCTTTGATTCTCTCATCAGTAAGTAGCTGACACTGCTTTCATTCATCTCCACAGAAGCAGAGTTTTCACTGCACAGGCTGGTGGCCTGTGCTGTGTCAGTCTAGGGTGGGCTGAAGTAGCAGGGTCCTGGTAACATCACTCTGGATGAAGTTTAAAATGTACATAGATCTAGAAACATATTAAAACGTCTTTGCTTTCCATACTGTGGAGTTGTAAGTACTTCTGGAAAAGGATATTTTCTTCTTTGTCTCAATATAAATGTAAGCTAATGACAAATTTGTAACTGATTCTTAACCTGTGACAAAAACCCTGCTGTGTATTGATGAATAAAAAGATTTAATTTCCTCAAGGGAACCATAGGCTCAACATTATCTGCTGGGGCAACACTGCCACAGAAGGTGATGTTGTATAGTAGTATATTTAGAATGAGATATTTTAACCTACTGTTATATTGCTTACTATCTTGAATAATGGCTCCCGCATCATGACCCTGGATCAAGGTAATCTGCAAAAATCGTGAGAGGTCTGCCAGTGTTCCCCAGCCTGCTCTGCACTGGGACACAACAGACCTGATGAGCTCCTGCCTGCTGTCCTGTGTTTCAGGGCAGACACAGAGTCTCTCACCCTTTGTGCTTCCTCCTGGCATGGAATGGGGTTTGCATCAGGCCTTGCTGCTGGAGTGGTGGCCCAGCTGGGAGCAGGGATGTTGGGAAGCCACTGACACCGACTGTCCTGCTGTACCCACATGCAGGACCACGTCCAGGGGGTGCTTTATTAAGTCCCTTCATTTGTCTGTTCTGTGAATTGCTATCATTCTTCCCATGGAGAAAAGACACATCATCAAACTTGGCAGAGGGTGAAAACCTTACTTATACATGCTTGCTTTGGCTCTGTTATCCAGCACGTGGAAAGGGTCAAAGTCCTGGAGTAATGGTTCAGTGGGCTGAGCTGATAGAAGGCAAAGATGTACATCCTGCTTTGTGCTGAACAGGGAGCCTGTAGTATAATTCGCAAGTAAAACTGTGCAAAATCACCCCCACAAAGCATTTTCCGAGATGCCAACTGGGATATCTGGTGTTTGAAGGGGTGCCTGTGATTCAGGTTTCTGGAAGTGGTGGGATAGCCAAGCTTTGAGGAGAGATACTGTGCTAGAAGTGAACAGGGGAAGTAATGTTCTGCTTTGCACTCCAGCCAGCAATAATCTCTTTTCCTGCTGAATACTGCATTTTTCCATTATAAAAACATTAATCTGTAGGGTATTGGGACATGGTCAGATCCTGCCAAGAACAAATTGTTAAGTATTTGCTGTGCTCATTGCCTCTTAAAGCTGTAACTATTGGTTTTCATTTTGCAAAATAAGTATCATGGGGAAAAAATGTATTGGCTGTGACATTATAACTATTTCCCAGAAAGATTAATTCTAAACTGAGAGACTTGGAAACAAATCATTCTTAGAAGGCTCTGTTTGTTTAGCAGATGCTGTTTATATGCGAAACAAAGGATATTTGGTTAAAATGGTATGATATGCTCTTACATTTCAAAACAAGGCTTACTTTAAAGTCTCTATTTTCAGTTGGTTCTAGGTCATGGTACAATACAGGAGTTTCAGACTGACAAGGAGCTGGTCATTCCTTCACAGGCTCTCACCCTTTGAGGGGTCAGACTCAAACTGCACCATCCAGAGGCACCACAGCAGCAATACCTCTCTTAAATTGTGCCCTCTGCTTTCTTTGGAGATTCCAGGTACATTCAGCACTCCAAATTCCCGCCTCTGTGACCCTGTGGCTATCCAACCCTCCCAAAGTACATGAGAGAAAGAGTTTCTAACAGGGACATGCACAAGCTGATCATCTCACTTAAAGGCACTTTCTGGAATTGTAAAAAAAAAAAGTGCCAGAGCTTCTGTCAAGTGTATTTCCAGAAGGTGCCTGTTTGTTCCAGGGCACAGACCTGAAACCCATCACATGTACAAACCCATTCACTCAAATCACCTATTGGATCTATTATGGCATAATAGCTTTCAATAAAAATTATGGCAATAATAAATATGCTGAGACAATAAAATATGCAACAAAGGGAAGAATCTGGAAATGCACAGTTTGCCCCAGCCTGAGGGTTAGTATAAACTGGCACAACTCCTGCCAAGATCAGTAAGAGTTACTGTCTTCTACAGCAAGTTCACTTTGTCCTTGGACTTTATTGACAGTTATGTTTTGTTGCAACCTAAAAGTGGAAATACTGTCAAATACTACATCAGCTCACCAGACAGCTTATTTTTCCCCCATGCAGTTAGACTGAGGCTGTTGCCAGTCACTTTAATGAAAGCTGTGTCATACTGCTCCTATTCCCAAGTTGATCACAATTTAGGAATGCATATGTCTGTGTTCTTGTAATGACAAATACTGCTATTGTGCTGGTGATAAACTCTGCAGTCATTTCAATAGTATTTTTGCTGTCATTTATAAGCATTTTTAAGACTAAGACAGCAAAAGGGATCATAGAAAACCTAATTCTTAGGGCCTGTGTCTGCAAAAAGAGGAGGGTTGTAGCCTCTGCAAGACAGGAATCCTTTGAGCCCTTTCATATTTGGCTGGATGAACTTTGCAGTAATTCTAGTGTGTTGAGAAAATGCTGGATTTAGTGACAAATGACTTAATAAATCCTTTCTTTAGGCTTTTAGTTGGTTCCCACCAGAGAGAGATATTTAATTTAATATGCCATTGACTACTCTCAGGTATGAGGCTACCTCCACAAATCTTTTTGTACTGTCACCTCTTGGCTGGTTATTAAATTAGTGCTGTCTACAAATTTATTTGGTCATAAATTATTTGGTAATTATTGAGAAGTTCCTTTCACCATGTGTGTCAGATGGTTGTTAGGAAGTAAAGTGGAAATGAATAGGTTTTTTTTCATGGTAATTTAAAAGTGCTCGGGAATAAGGGGAATATAAGAGAAATTACTGTGTTACGTATCTGAATTTTACTTTTAGTATAAATGTAAAATAAAATAATGTCTCTGGACAAGACATCGAACATTTTATTTATAAATCAGATTCTTAAGAACTGTTATATTTGGTTCAAAATAACCTGATAAAAATTTCACATGTAATCAACTTAATGAATTGCTACAGCCATCCTCTTCCTTTTATTCTGAAATTGGAAATGAATAAGAGCCTAAATGCCCTCAAAATATGTTTGGCTCCAGAAACCTTCTGCAGCTTCCAATGTTTACAAGCAACTAGCAGCACTGCCATGGGGATGTTGTGTTTGGCCCAGCAAACAGGGATGGTATTTCAGGTTTTCTTTCTCTGGAAACACTGTGGGTGCCATTGGGCACTGAGCACACAGGGTCTGTACCCTGGCTCACAGTGTCTGCACTGGGAGCTGAGACTCCCTGGTGTGGACAGAACGGCTTTGAAGCTGGAGACAGTATGGACTCTTATGTGGGGAGTCCTCAGCAGCACATAATGCTAAGATGGAGCTCACCTACTCCACTTCAGAGCAGATCATAGACTGTCCTGAGCTGGAATGGATCCACAAGGATCACTGAGACCAACTCAAGATGATGCTCTGCAGGATCTGCTGCCTTTACGCTCCGCTTGTGTTTCTTTCTTGAGGAAGGTATCAACTCCTAACAACCAACCATCCTCTAATATGAAATAAAAGTCACCAAAATGTCATTATTTTTATGATTTTATATCTCCTTTTTAGTGTTGCATGTCAACAACCATTTACATGATGGCATCAAGGAAAGAATGAGGAGCACTGAATAACCCACCCACAGAAAAGAAGAATGACAAGCATGGCAAAGCATAAACTCAACTGCTGTGTATTGATTTTAAAGCAGGGTACTGTCCTGGTTCCAGCCAGAACGGGATTCATTTTTGCAGTAGCCAGGAGGGATCATGGCTAGGACTCAGAGGTTATTCTACCTCATCATTTCTGGGGCTGGGGGTAAGAGGATCTCTTACACTTGAGTAAATGAGGCTGAGGAAGCCCTTGGCTAACACCAGCTCTGAACATCACTCACCTCTCTTGTACACTTGAAACTTGAAAGGTGGTGATCAGAAAGATGATATTCAGTGTATGATTTTTATTTACTTGGACCTGCTGGTCAATCTTAAATTTTCATTTTTGTCGGACAGAACATTCCTATTGAAACATGTATATATTTCTAAGTCTGAAAAGCTGAGCTGATTTCAACCCTTTTTTTTTTTGCTGTTCCAGGTCCATGACATTTGAAGGGTTATATGCAAAGAAAGTTAAGTTGGCCTTGGTTTAGAAGGGAATTCTGTCAATTGCAGAGTGGGATCAGGGTTTAAATAAGCACAGATGCACGTCTTTGCTGATAGGATCTGTCAGACCATGTGAATGAATATAAACAAACCTATTCCTGCTTGCTAGACATGGCAGTGGTGGATAAGACCTCGAGCTTAATGAAGAGAAAGCACAAGCTTCTCCTGTCAGGCCGTGTGGAGATGGCAGCAGATAACCTGGAGGTTTAGCTGCACTTGCAGTTAACCCACAGCTAACCCACAGAAGTTTAGCTCAGTTTCACGTAGAGATTGGCCACAGATTCTGTACACTCCCAATTCTTTATCACAGTACTACAGTGCCTGCAGTCAGGATATTGCCATTTATTTGCAATCAGGTTAATTTTTAGCCAGATCAGTCTGGTCATACAGACAAATTGACAGTTCTCTCTTCATTGTTTGTCTAGTCTTCCCCTCCACCAAGTTTAAAGCAAACAACTAAGCCAATCAAAAATTTATAAAAAGAGAAATGTTAAATATTAATCATTCAAAATTTGGGTGTAGTTGGATAACCCTAAATAACATAAAGTTTTTGGCCACTGTATGACTTTGATTTGAATTTCATGTCATTGTCCGTGCCAGGCTGTATGGGGCTCTGAGCAACCTGGTCCAGTGGAAGGTGTCTCTGCTCATGGCAGGGGGGTTGAAACTAAATTATCTTTAAGCTGCCTTCCAAACCAAACCATTCTGTGATTCTACAATTTTGTGTTCTGAAAACCTGGAGGATTTGCACATGGAACACTCCACTACAGTTCAATAGGGATGTGCCATCAAGACAAATAAGTCAGTAATTAATCAGCATTTATTACTTGATGATGTCTCTTATTACTAAAACTTTGTTCTGCTTTTGCTCTGATCTTTGTTAGCCATTTATGCTACTGTAAAATGTTAGATTTGTGGCTTCTCGTGTTAGTTAGGGACAGGCCAGGCATAAGGCTGTGGGAAGGTGTTGAATGGTAGGATACAACCCCACAGGTCTCAGTTCCAGGTGACACTGTGCTCTCTGCTGCAGTTCCACTGTCAGTGGGCCCTGCCAAACTGGGCAGTGGCAAGTAGAGTCAGATTCTGGGTGAAAATGAAGCATCCCCTAAGCTTGATGAGATATTTGATATATGATGAAATATACTCTTCTAATTTTTTTTTATTCTTCGAGAGACTCAGAGAATGACCAAAAGGCCAGATTTGTCTTAGAGCTTAAACCCATTAATCTTTGATTTCCTATCACCATATTTTTCTACCTTTTTCAAGTTAGGGGTTTCCCAGTGGAGATACTGAGCTGTTAAATGCTTCTTAGATGAGTGAGCAGGAAGACTCAATATGCATGTGTAAGAAACAAGTCCCTAG
>VZRF01000357.1:55445-175437 GCA_013396875.1 Vireo altiloquus | reverse complement strand
TCCTGGACCCTGCCCAGCTCCCCCGCGGGGTCGCTGATCAGCCTCTCCCCGCTGACGAAGAGGATCTGCCCGATGGGGAAGTGCAGGAGCCAGTTCTCCAGGTGCTTGGCATAGATGCCAATCTGGATGGCGCTCCACGAGGTGTCGATCAGGCCCGTAGTCCTGTTTTTGAAGGTCAGGCTCTCAAAGGTGGGGATGTCAGGCTTCTTGGAGAGCGTCTGGGTGTAGTCCGAGATGGCTCTGGTCACGGGGTCCCGCACCACCACGATGAGCTTGGTGCCCTTGGACATGGAGGAGATGCGGGCCGGGGCCTCCTTGGTGACGAAGTAGCTCGGGGTCTTCTCCATGGTGATCTGCCCCTCCAGTGTCTTGGGCATCAGGTCCCTGCCAGCAAAACACACAGACATGGGTCAGAAGGGCAAGGAAGAAGAACAAAAACATCCATATGCATTTACATGTATGTTCACATATAGATACACAAGAATTCTTCTCCCTAAAATGCCTTCAAAGGCCATTTGGTTCATGCAGAGAAATCCATTTCCCATTAATTTAGGGATTAGGGGGGGATTATTATTAAAGGCCACTGTATTAGAAATCCAGCTGAGTAATCTCCCAGTTATCCACGAGTGGATTAGCTGAGCTACACTCTGCACTTGGACCGTGTCTACGTGTACCACACCAGCTCCAGACTGGCCAGGGTGGGTCCTGAGCTGCACCAGGTGGCTGTCCTGGCTCCTGTCAACACCACTGAGACCTCAGCCCCCAATCCAGAAGCTCAGCTCCCCATGGGAATGAGAGGATGGTACAGCAGAAAAGCAGGAGCTCACTAGAGCACGTCCACCTCACTTTCCCTCAGCATCCCAAATGCAAAACTTTTCCCAATTGAGGCAAGAGGGTGCAAGTTTTCCCTGGCTTGCCAATAGCAGGACTTCACTCACAGGTGTCCTCTTGCATCCAGTTTCAGGCCCTGCTTTACTATTCCCTATCACTTGTTCCCTCACATGAACTGGACAGGGCATCAAGAGCTGCTAGTGGCACGTTCAGCACATCTCAGTCCCAGAGACAGTGAGGACAAACCCACCCCAGCACGACCCCACGGGTTAGAGCAGCTCGGGATACAGAATGCAGCCGTGGAGAACACAACCTCAGCACATGGGCAGGACACACTGTCACAAAGTGCTTTTAAAACTTAAAGCTTTCAGCAATTCCACCTTATTCCCTGGCTATTTCTAATTAACCACATAGGAAAACACTAGGGAGCTTGCAGAAATGATGGAAGTGACACAAAGCAGGAAGAGTCATGTTTTCCTATCATTCACTAGGCAAGCTAAAATATTTTAGACTGTTTGCCAGTTCTTTCCCTTTATGGCACAAATGGACTCATTTGCTCTGGGTTGTGAGACAGTTGAAAAGAAAAGGCAAAAGGGGAGTCAGGCACGAAATTAAAGCTATAAAACTTGATTAAGTTTTCAAAGCATCCACCCAGCACAGAGAAATAAGCAGCCAGTGTGTGACCTGCAAGCCTGAAGCTGTGCTTCCCTCAGCCGTACAACACTGCATGGAGGCTGCTCCCGACAGCCATCTCCTCCCTCACTGCTTTTATGCTTCCACAGCAAACATCACCAGGGCTCTTGCAATTAAAACAGCCACTGATAATTTGTGCTAAAGCCAATGGTTGCCCTGATTCGGAACTCGAGGGAAGAAAGCTGACCAATCTGTTCTGAGGGCAAATAACAGGGGATCCAGGAATGAGAGGTGTCCCATGTCTGTGAAATTTGGTCAGTAGCTATTTATGCAACTAATGGTGAGCTCACACTGTACCTGGTATTTTGCTTCATCAGCTTCTGGCATTACCTTTGTGCAATGTGTTTACTGGCTGCACCTCCATGCCGTGGAGGCTGCCCACAAAGCCTCCAATGTCCCAAGGTGGGAGACAGTCCCTGTGCCAGATCTGCATGGGACTCTGGGAGAAGTGCTCATGGACAAGCTGGACTGTGGAGGAAGAGGATATCAGCTTGTGGAAACCTCCAGTCATGCCCAGGGGCGGTGGCAACCCTGAAGGCTGGGATTTCAAGTCTGCACAAGTGGAGTTTCACATGCTGGTCTGACAGATACCTGGGATGTGAGAGCTTCTGGAAGGAAGGAGCCAGTGTGTGCCAAGAACAGCAACCAGAATAAAACTCTGACTAATCCTTCGCCAGCTCTGCAACCCCATAATGCTGTCACAGAATAGGGCCAGTCAATAACGCTTAGAGCAACTCTTAAATTTATCGTGGGCTGATGTGGATTTCAACATTTGCTCATTAAGTGGTGTCTCCTTTTACGGGCACATTAAACCAAAGTTCTACATCCTGCACTGGCCACCAACTGCTTTTCAGCTTGATTTAAGAGGTTGTTTTCCATCCATGAAGTCCTTAATGGCCTGGGAGCCTGCCTAGGGAAGAGAATGCTTCCCAAAACATTCTCAGGTTGCCCACACTGCACTGAAGCCCTTCAGCTTTAGGTCAGGTTCACCAGAATGGTGGTTGTACAGGGCCCTGCATTTAGGGATTGATTTCTCCTCCAGGACTACTACAGTCAGTGTTTATCAGTCTCATGGGAATGATGCAAGGTTTATTTTTCCCCTCCTTGCACAAGAAAGGCATTGGGTAGGGCTGGGCTGTGAAACAGGAGGAAATTGCTGGGGATGGAGTGCCAAGTCCAGTTGGGAAAGTTGATCCAGTTGGGAAACACAGGTTCCTAACTAGCATTTCAGCTAATACAGAGGAGCACACCATAAGTGGAAGAAAGCAGGGAGCAACTCTTTACCTAAGAGGCATCCACTGGCCTGGTGTCAGTCCTTTTGCAGAGCAGTTCATCTGAACCCACACTGCAGCTGTGGCTGAAAGCACTCAGTTCTGAGTGGGTCTCAACCTCCCAGATTGTTATTTTTGAGAGGGCCTCAATTCTTGGCAATTTAAGGACCTTTTACTGGTGACCCATCACAACAAGCAGAGCAGACATGGCACATGGACACACCTACTGCCCTCAGGTTGGCCAACACAGGCTGAGGTGAGCAGAGGTAGAAACAGAACATTCAACTCATGTACAAGACCTGGATCCACCAAAAACAGCCCTCAGACCCTTGCTCGTGTTCTCCCTTCATTGTACCCCCATAGGTGCCAGGCATAGCCCAAAATTAAGATCCTCAAGATTGTCTCAGACTCTGCTTTGTTTGTAAAGTGGCTGCATGAAAGGAAGATGGCTGCAAGTGAAGCCAAATGTTGTGGCCCGTGGAGTGGTTTGAACCTCTGGCAACACCACATTCAGGAAAGCAGAGTTTTATTGCATCAGCATGTCAGTTGTGAGGAGCTTCCCCACGGTTTCCATAATCTCCCACAGAGGAACCATCCATCATGCTGGCATCAGAGACAGCAGAGCCGCGGGGACAGAAGGAACTGGTGGTACACAGCCTGGCCTGAACTCACTGAACTCACAGTGGTGAAAAGTCACCAAGAAGAATTTACTCCCATTCAAGCCACAGTGGGAGAAGGGCAATTTGGCCCAGCAGAGCACTGCAGCTCCAACACAACACACTGGACATACATTTTGGTGTAAGGAGGACCAGATCCAGACCTGAACACGTCTGCTTCTGGGGCTCCAAGACAGCAAGAGCCGTGCTAAACTACAGTTGCTGCTTTGGGAGGGTAAGGAGGAGCTGGGATGGTGAGAAACTGTGATGCCCTGGCAGGACGCAGCCTCTTGGGAGAAAGGAGTGGGGTGCAGCAGAAAGCCATTGTCAGCTCCAGGGTGGATACAGATCACCCCAGGGCAGCTTGTGACCTCTGTGGAGCCTCTGGAGTTTCCATGGAGCATTCACGGGCACCGTGGAGATGTGGGCAGCTCCTGCCAGCTCTGCCTGGCGCAGGGTGAGAAAGGCAGAGGTGCAGCTACCACTGCTGTGCACAGGGGAGAGCAAAGGGAGATGACAGAGGGAACCAGGCTGTGGGAAACAGGGAGCTCAGCTGAGCCCCAGGGCTGGATGGAAACACCACTGAGGGCCATAGCAGAAACTGTAGTAGAAAATATAGTATGAAAAGCTTGGCAAGCCATCCCTCCCACCTTGTTATCCTCCTGCCTTCTGGCAACCTGGAGTTCAAAGACCTCTGGAGACAGCATCTGCATCCAAATCATCCCATTTCATAGCGACTGTGAACTGTCTGATCCTTTCAAACCCACAAATACTTCTGGCCTTGAGAACATCCCACAGCAGAGAGTCCCAGCACCAAAGCACTGCCTCTACCTGTCATTTGAACTCCCTCCCCACTTCCCTGCTTGGGAAGGGATGAGGGACCTGCTTCTTGAGCGTGGAAGAAGGAAGTGAGGATGAGGAGGACCAGCAGACTCCTAGCATGCCTTATTCCCCACCCAGCCCAGGCAGCGAGGGACTGGAGGGGCTCAGCGCTGCTGACGGGGGCAGAGCTGCCAGCAATGGGGTCCCAGCGAGGGGAGGGAGCTGCTGCGTGAGCACAGCTATGAATTCTGCACAGGCAAGGAGCAAGCCCCTAACCCTGAGCTATTAACATGTCAAGAGGGACAGAGGAAAAGCTTTTCCTTTAATGAACATTTTCTCGGTGAAGTCTGCACGCTTCGTAGGTGAAGTGATAGGCTTAGTCTAAAGATGGATTGGCCTACTTTACCTATTAACCACTTAAAATAATGTAATAAAGGCTCTCTTCATTCAAACAGCCCTAATCCCCAGCCCCAGGCAGCTCTGAAGCCTGGAATAAGAAGGGATACTAAGATGAACTCAGCCAGGCTGTCGCTCGGAGAGGCACTGGGCAGGGGATTTTATGGGGGGTTTTTAACTGCAAACTTCTCCAATGTGAAAACCGGACCCAGAGTGAGATAAATTTACAAAGTGGGGATGACAGGTGGCCACATGGTAATCCAATCCTGAAGCCTAATGCCCTTTGTGGCAGCTTTTGTCTGCACAGAGGGGCTCCAGGCTAATCTGCTCCTGCTTCTCAAGGAGGAGCAGGCAAGGGGCCAGGGGTGTGAGGGGACCCCCACAACCTGTTGCTGCATTATTTGCCACAGGTAGGACAGAGCAGTGCAGGGCAGGGCACAGCAGTGGTGGCTGGTTTTATCCTCGGGGATGTCTGCTGGTCCCCCCACGCACCTCCTGCCACGGCAAACACCTGCTGCGATAAACCCTCCCACTCTGCCAGAGCCTCGAGCCAGGGCAGGGCTGAGCCCGGGGGGCTGCAGACACCCCTGGGGCAGGGGTCACGGGCTGAGCCTGGGGGGCTGCAGACACACCTGGGGCAGGGGTCACGGGCTGAGCCTGGGGGGCTGCAGACACACCTGGGGCAGGGCTGAGCCCGGGGGGCTGCAGACACACCTGGGGCAGGGGTCACGGGCTGAGCCTGGGGGGCTGCAGACACACCTCTCTGCCTGGGGCAGGGGGCACGGGCTGAGCCCGGGGGGCTGCAGACACACCTGGGGCAGGGGGCACGGGCTGAGCCCGGGGGGCTGCAGACACATCTCTCTGCCTGGGGCAGGAGTCACATCAGGCTGCCCAGCAGACACCCAGCACACTCAGGGGTCCTGCGGCCCAACACAAGCCCCAGAGCGGAGCGGATGAGCTTTCCTGTCCGAGGAAGGCTTCGTGCTGGATGTATTTCTATCCAGCACCTGGAGTCAGCCAGCATCATTGTGGGAGATGTTCCCCCTGCTCCAACAAATTCAGGTAATGAGTCCCACAGGTAAATCTTAAAATCGAGTTGTCCTGTGATGCAGCTGCAGCAATGGCACCTTCCAGTCTCAAACCCCTGTGCTCCACATCACCCCACTTCCTCAATCCTTCCTCAATCCTCTCTGCTTCCTCGGTTTCCCTCGGCAAAGGTGACAAAACCCCCCTGGAGGAGATGGGCAGCTGTGAACGGGGTGTTGAAAAAGCAAGAGAAGTGCTGTTATGGTCAGGATAAAACACCACAGCACCTGGATGCAGCCATGAGATGCAGGCTGGGGAGCACTCACAGCAGTCCTCACAGCAAATACAGCAAGAACCATCTTTAGTGCAGAATTTCTAGACTTTCCCCCCACAGCCATTCCCTAGAAGCAAGGAAAATGGGAGGAAAAGCAAGTCAAACTATTTTGGACATCAGCCACATTCATGCCAAATTCAGGTCTGTAATCCAGAACCCTTTGCTTTGCAGTCCAGCACTGCACACACAGAGCATCCAACCTATTTCTGGCCAGTTTCTACCCTGTTCCTCACCAATGTTTCAAGAAGACAAAAACTGATTCCTTTTCAGAAAACCAAATTTTGACTATCTGATGTTTTTCTGGTGAAAATAACCCCCAAATCTCCCAAAAGGCTGTCCAAGAAACTACATAAAGTAGATTGAAAAGTTAGGGTGAGAAGGTGTATGGAAATACAAAAGGTAAACACCAGAATTCTTCTCCCATCCGAGGGGAAAACAGTTTTTTTCGCCTCCGGAGTAATGACAGAGGGTTTGAAAACCCAAGATGACACCAAGCTAAAGGAGAGCCAGAACCAGAACAACTCACAAATGGTACAATTCAATGCACAAGACGAATTTAAGATTTTTGCTGCACTTTTATTTTACATGTTGGAAAGCAAACAGGCCCAGTGGTGCCCACTTGGAACAGCTCTGAGGAACCAAGTGCAGAAGATGAGGCAGATTAAAGCTGCATCCCCTCAGAAGTCAATGCTTTCCAGCCTGCTGCATCTCCCTTTGTCTCGTTCCCATCCCAGGGGCAGTTTGGTACCCTGTTCCCATCCCAGCATGGTCCTGTTCAGCTTTGCTCCAGTCAGGATCCCATCAAAGCCAAAGGGTTCATTTCACACCACAATCTATCTCTCCATCTGTCACTTTAAGCCAAATATTTTTAAGGAAGGCTTTACTGCAACAGCCAATTCTCACTCTAATTCCTGCTGCTTCTCTGTCTTTTCTTTCCTCCCCATCTCAATAAATAAATTTAGGCCAAGTGAGCTAATTCTACCATCTTGAAAAAGCTGTAGACACCCAGGGAAGGATGGGGTGGTACCTCCATCGGAGGTAGCTTTGCCTTCCAGCTCACCCCCTCTGCCAAGGTGACACTCAGTTGTTCCCAGTTCCGAGGCACTAGGTTGCTGTCAGAAAGCAGGAAAAATGTACAGTGCTGGTAAGAGCAGCCAGGGGCTGGATTAAAACCACGCAGTTGCAGCCCCATACTGGCACCTGACCATGAGCAAGAGCTCAGAGATGTTCTGGTAATCAAAACCCCAAAGCAGCACCAGATCAGCTCCTGAGGCCACCACAGGGTCCCATCCCGACCCTACCAGGCCCTTTTCCCTGCATGTCTGATCACAAAATCATTGAATCCCAGCAATACTGCTTAAAAGCAAGAACCTGACCAGCTCTGGGAAAGACTCTTAAAGTAATAAAGCATTTTAATTGCATCACAAACCCTTCCACCTGCATGCAGGTCAGCTGGCTTCAAAATTACCTTCTCGGCTTTGACTCTGCTTTCTGGTGGCAGCAATGGGATGGGGGAATGAGGGAAATAGAGAGAGAAGAAGCAATAGAAAATTCCTCTTTGGGGGTGTGAGTGCTTGCTGCTTTATTATTTGATACATCATCTGATCAAAATTTTCCCTGACTTCAGCTGCTGTTGCACCACAGACCTGTACAGTAGCAGGCAGTCTCTCCTCTTTTTATGACCAGTGGTAAGAACAACATGTGTGCCTTTGTCTCGAGCAGGAGTCTGTTGTTTGGGTTGGCAAATTATACAACAATAAAAGGGAATGGCTGGGAACCAGCCTCGGCCTTTTTGAAATGGATGTAACCCTATCCAGCTCCGTCAGACTCTTGCCATGACGATTGCACAAACCAGATGATGGGAATTAATGAACTTTGGGGGTGAGGAAGGAGTAGATGAAGGAGGAGGGAAAGGAGGAAAAAATATGTCGGCCTGAAATTGATGTTTTTCTCACTCTCCTTGCTCCCTGTCCCCAAAATTGCTAGGTGCCCTTCACTTGTTGGGGATTTTTGGAGATTAAAGGAGGGAGAGGTAATGGTAACAGTGTATGAACACACACGGTAATGGTGTGTGAAGAGTCCTCATCGTGAAGGCGCTCAGGGACTTCAACGGGCCCAAAGAGCCAGTGGCCACGGGTGGTATCACCATGTACCCCACAGGAACAAGCTCTGCTCTGGCTGTGGAGTCTGGTCTGAGCTCCCATGATGCGGATAAAAAACCCCACCAAAGGTTCGGGGAGATGCAGATGGCCCTTTGGTCCCCACTCCAGGCAGCACAGCCAGGACACACCAAAGAGCCCTGGCAAATCAAAGCAAGCAGTGCCTCAAGGAGGGGGCAATATGCAGCTGCAAATACCAGGATTTAGGGTCTTTTTTGGGTTTGGGAGTTTTGTTGGTTTTTTGGGTTTTTTTGTTTTTTGGTTTTTTTTAAGAAAAGACTTTATCCACCTCTACAAGAGTCACTGCATTCAAATCAGACCTAGGAGCCACCACAGAGGCTTGACCCTCTCTGTGCTGGGACATGGGGAGCTAACTCAGCCACAGAGCTGAGCAGACAGTTTGTAGCAGCATCCGAGCATCAACCTGGACAAAGCAAGGCTTGATCCATGCACAAAACCTGGAGGGTTTGTGCCTCTGGGAACAGTAATGGATGCAATGAGCTCCACCAGCCTTTGCTGCAAAGGCAGCCTCCCACCCCGTGCCAGCCAAAACCCATCTCTCACTCAAATGCCTCCCCTAATGCATGAGATTAAATGGGTTAATTAGAAGCAGTCTCATAACCAATATATGATGTGTTATCCCCACAGGGCTGCTGCCTTCTGTACCCAAGTGCCATATATGCCATACCATATAGCTGCAATCTATAGGGGAGGAATAACTCAGATCAGCAGAAACACCTGTGGGTGCACAGGACAGGCTTATGCTTTCACCACAAAGGACAATAAAGAAGCTCAGGTTCCCCTAAGACTCCTGGGAGGCTGATTGGTGATGCCACCATTACTCCTGGGACATGCCCATTCCTTAGCAGAGGATGAAAAGGCACAGAGGTGGTCTTGGAGGTGGCTGATTGGAGCAATCCCCCTTCCCACCCGAGCTGGTGCTCCATGCAGGGCAGCCTCTGGGAGGAAAAGTTCCAGGAGCTGAGACCACCTTGGAAACTTGGAAGAAGTGCATCCTCCTTGCACACACTCACACGGATGTGCCCACAGGGTGTAGTCCTCTCCTCTCCTCTTGGTCATTCCTAAACTAGAAATTCCTCCAGCCCTATGGAACAAACCCAAAACGTTGCCACTGTCACTGGGTAAATCCTGCACCAACTGAATACAAGTTGCAGGGACGTGGGGCTTTCTTTGGGTTAGGAAGGGCCAAATTTCCAATTATTTTTTTACCTCTTCCCCAAATAACAGTGCGAGATGTTACAACCGCTAAGCAAGAACTTTCCCTCCTTTGCTGGAGCCAGGCAAGATATTCATCAACGTCCCCAGTTCATTACACAAGTCGTCCTCTTCTCTTTATGTAAACAAGGAAGCCTCTTTCTACTCCCCATCGTACTTAAAAGCTCTGAACTTCCACTAAATAATTATCTTCACTGGGGGCAGAGGAGCAGCGCTTTACATATCAAAGGGCTGCTTTGGAGGGATTTACAATAATTTAAGATGAAGTGGTAAATATTCTATTCACTCCAGTTCATCTCCAGTAATAATTATAATCCTATTAGCAAGGTCCCAAGAAAGTGATTGCATTATCATCTAGCAAGCATCTATGTGGATTTCTTGGAGGGGTGGGATGGGGGAGGCCATGGGCAAGTAAAGAAGGAAAAGCAACAAAAGATGCAATTTTCAGCATCTCCCTTCCCCCAGCAGGATTTGGGCTCCATTGTCCTGACGCTTCAATAGTGCTTTGCTCTGAAAATAAGAGCTTTTGAGTGCAGTAAGGGGGTGGGGCTGAAATGAGCATCTTATTCCTCTCAGTCACCCCCGGTCCCCTTTCACGGCCCAGGATCCCCCCGGTGCTGCTCCAGTGACAAAGAGCACCCAGTGCTGTTCCTGCAGCCCCAGGCCGGCGGCAGTGCCACAATTAAAAGCTAATTGCTGTTTATGGGTGAGTTCTTTTAGAATATTGCCCAGCAGCACTGGGCTGTGCTGCCCACTGGTCAAGTCATGTGAGATTACTCTAATCTGTCTCCATTTCCCCAGAAAAGGACAAAAGGACTGGTTTTGTTTAAAAACGGAGCAGGGATAAGGAAGTTCTGTGAAAGTCATGATTTAAGGGGGAAAAGCCCCCCAAACTCAGCAGGAAACACGACTGAGCTAACTGGCAAACTGGGACTAAAGACCCTTTAGGAGCAGATCGCAGTGCCAAGTGTCTACACCAAACTGAGTGTATTATTCCTGCTCCATGTCATCTCTTCATACACCCCGTTGGAGTGCTTAACTGGAATTTACCCCTGCAGGAGTGCCTCAGTTGCACCAGTGTAATCCTCTTCCCTCTCTCCTGGCACTGGAGGCCACCAGGGTGAGTCCTCAGCACTTCCCCCAGAAGCAGACAGCTCAGCTCTGCTCCACTCTGGGACATCAGCAACTACTCCAGAGCTGCACCATTTGCAGGCTTGGAACAAGCCAAGATTACTATCACGGTGCGCAGGAGTTTATTGCAAAGCAGTAAAAACATTTTTCTCAATAAATTAAAAAGACAACAGCCTAAAAGGGAGGAAAGAGGAAGAATTTTAGGTATTTGGAGAGATTTCTGTGCTTACAACTCATTCCTGGTAAAAAATAAATTCTCTGGACTGCCTCTGTGTCTTACTCTTTTGCAACCAGAAAGACCAGCAATTTCTCCTCCCTCAAGAATTTATAGCCTAGAGTTAACATTATGTGTACTAATCTCCTACTACGTAAAAATTTGATAGATCCACTTATGGATTCATTGCGAGACAAAGCTCTGCTCTTGAAGAGTGCTGGTTCAACACATCCTTTCACCAGAGATGTGAATTCTTGAACTCAGCTTTACTTAGGTAGCACCAACCCTGCCCTCACGGGAAGCTGAAACCAGTTCTGGGCTGGGTCAGCACCTGCAAGCACAGAATGTCCTTGTCCAGAAAACAAACAGAGAAGTAAGAGAGTTAGGGTCTGGAGTTATTGACTTAATTGTGGAGAGAAATAAGAAAGACAAAACCCCCACAGCACTTGCCAGGCTTTTGCTAGCTCAGAGTAGGCCTGAGCAAAGGAAGCCTGGTTTGGAAGAGGCTTAAAAGCAGATGAAGAAATCGTATTGGTGGGACATCCAAAACACATCCATGGTACCCAGGTGACAAGGGGGTCTCCTGCAGCAGAGGATGTGGGACTAACACAGAAACACTAATCTCAGGTGTTTGCCTTCAACTCCATCAGGAGAACAACTGAGCTGCTCCCACCAGTCCCAACCAAAGCCCACTCCTTGCTATAAGCTTTCTCGCCCTGCAGCAGCCACCCAGGCATGTCCAAGAGGCACCAATGCCCACTGCTCACACCACAGCCTCTTCCCTCTCACCCCTTCCTTGCCACCAAGGCTCGGGCACAAATCACCAGCGTGGCAGGAGCCCCAGCCAGTACTGGTGGCATGTTCAGCCGTGGAGTCCTTAGCCCCAAACAGCTCCCACACCCACCAATTTGCTCTCTTAATTGTAGCAACAGCACTAATCCTCTCAAAGATGTTAAACCACCCCTGGCACTGCTCCTCACAGGGTTTAAGACATCTCTCTTCACCCTAGCTCTTGGGAAAATGCTTCCTTGCAGCAAAGGGAGCAATATCATCAGGTTAAGCCTCAGAGATGCGAGGATCTGGGATTTGTGGGAGGCAGAAGTGGGTATTGAGACACACAGAGCTGGCACTGCAGAAGGAGCACAGCCTGTTGGCTTTCTGCTGCTGTCCCAGGAGCACCAGGTGTTTCAGGAATTAGATGCCCAAACCAAGTAGCACCACAACTCATCCAAGGGTCAAACTGCTCGCCACTGGACATGGAGGAGAACATCCTCCTGGCCCATCCCACCTGTGGCACCAGAGCACCCCCGGGGCTCCATTCCTAATCCAGGTGGCCCACAGGAGGCTATCCCCCCAACCTCATCCCTACAGTACCTCCTCTTCAGGCCCTGCTCCAGTGACTTGTTTTGCTGCATGCTGGAGGTGGTGAGCGCAGCGAGCAGGGTACACCTCGATTTGCACCCAAAGGCACATCTGGCACACTCAGTGCAGGGGAGACGATCACCTCTCGTACCCCCAGTCATCGGTACTGCCACACTGTTTCTGTAGCCATGCTGCAACAGGGAAGTTTCCCAGTCTCCCAGAAAAGGAGTCAGTTCAAGAGAAAAAAAACCTGATTTGGGCCATTCTAGGATGGGGGCCCATGCCAGTTGTATAGATATAGATTTTTATAGCACACACTCATAAATTATCTTTCTGGTTAAGTGACCATGTAGTGACCACAGAAGCAACCTCTCTCCAGCCACCAAAAAACAGCTGAATCTGAGTGGCCAACCCTGGTCCACCACAGCTGACACCCAAAATACCTGACAAATTTCTACCCAGGAGTGCACCACAAGGAGATGAACTTCCCAGGCTTGGCCTCTCCTCTGGGGCACTGCCAAGACACCACATTTCACCTGTTCCAACTCTGCTAGGAGGTGGGAAAAAATACCCAACCCACATAGCAAAGAGCCAACCCCTAAAGGAAATACAAGTCATCAGCCACTCCAGCAAGATATGGGTAGGACCATGTTCCACTAATGCAACCTTCATAAATCACAGCCCTGCTGAGAGGTCTTTTATATTTTCCCCAACACAAACAAATGCCCTAATCTGTGTGCCTGCACGGGCAGGTAATGAGTTACACTGATAATGTTGCCCTTTGTCAAACACCTGCACGAGTGGCACAGCGTTTGCACAGGGAGGGCTTTGTTTGCCGCCTTGACACACATTTCTCCTAATTAAGGCCAGTCTCCCTGCTCTGGGGCTTTACAGCCATGATTAGAGAAAAAAGCCTCCTGATAAACTTTGGAGACCTGAGCGATAACCCAGCTCTCACCCTTCAGACCATAACTAATGCTGGGGGAGTACTCCCACTAGTTTGTCTACCCTTGGGGCAAGACACGCCAAAGTCAGGCTTAAACCACTGTGCTGAGTTAGAGCCCCAAAAAGGGACTGGTGGCAGCTTTGCTCCTGCTCCTCTTCCTCACCATGGCCATAACAAAGCAGGAAGGGGAGCAGGGACACTTCTTTATTCACCCACCAGCACTTTCCTCTGTGCACTTCCATGTCACGTCTGAACCAGAGACCACTAACTCTTCCACAGCACGTGGGAAGGGATCTCACAGGGTGGCCGGGGCCAGGCCAGCTTGAAACAAACCTTGAGACACATTTATATCTACAGTTTTTAAAAAAGTCATGCAGGATCTCCAGGAATTCACTTTCTGCACCTAAAGGGATCCAATGGGCATCCAGCACCACCTGAACTGCAGACCTTCGAAACAACAGCTCAGAAAACAGCCAGTTTTCCATTTTCGTGATGAAAAAAGAAAGTTATGGTTTTTTCCTGCCCTTTCTGATCATGTGCACATGATCCACATGCCAAGTAATGCTGACAAGGTGCTGCCAAACCTCAGCTGTGCCACCCCACCTGCCTCTTCAGCAGCACCCAAACAAGCCTTGAAACTGTACAGTACTGAGGCTTCTCCTCCCCTGTGGTAAAGGGAAGGGGATGTCCCTCTGACCATCGGAGGGCCTTCCCAGTGGCCAGTAACAGGAGGGAAGAACAAACCCATCAGAGGAAAACGGTGAAGGTGCTCAACCAGCCAAGCATGCCCTGTACTCACCAGATGCTTGTTACCCTCAGCATCCCATTGAGTGGGTCAAGAATTTAAAATTAGTTTAGACTTTATTCCCATCTGAGCCACCTAATTAACTTCGGAAAGTCTCCTGCTCCCTTCTCAGAAGGGAGGGGTGGCACCAACCACAACCTGAACCATTGGCAATGCGGCACTGGCCAGGTCAGTGTGACCCTCATTAGGATGAGCTAATTTTGCCACCCACTGGAACAAAAGGCCTGGCAAATTAATACACTGGTGATCCTCTCAGTACTGATCCCTAAATGCATTTTAACACAAATGGGATTGTCGCCTCAACTCATTTGTTAATGGATTTGTGATTCGCACTCATAGAGGAGAGGTACTGGAAATTAAGATCTCTCCATGGTAAACAGACCAGGGCAGCGAGACATTTGTCCAGAATGAGATTTTTTCTGCCAACACCTCTAGTCAGGCTGGGATGAACCTCCTGACTCTCCCCTCCCTTTGACACCTCACATCAAAGGCAGAAAATACAATTAATTTCCAGGACAAAAACCCAGCACACCCATGGAGGCAATCAGGCTGCAGGTTTGTGGTGGCACCACATCCCTGTATCCCCAGTGGCACTGCAGGACTTGGGATAGAGCAGAAGGAACCAAAGCAGCCTTGGGAAGAGGAGAAATTCCCAGTGAAGGAGGGAGACAGGTGCCAATTAGGGAAACATGAAGGAGCAGGTCTGTCTGCAGACTACCTTTCTGCCCAGTCATTACCTGGGATCATGGCGTGGTCATAAACAGTCAATGAAATCCAGCCAAGAGCTCTTTAAAGAGCAGGCTCAGCTGGTGGAGATGCTCTGCTGCAAGTACAACAGATGCAAAGCACTGCTTCTCATTAAAAAGGTATTCACATAATTAAAGAGTTCACATGGCCATACCAATGATTTGATCTAGTCCAGAGCACTCAGGCAGTATTTAAGAGAGTTCTTGCCTGCTTCCCACTTGTGACTGTTTGGGTTGTGTTTGTGTGTAACCTGCCTTCCCCTCACACCCCACACACTGCAGTGGCAGGTCCATGGCTGTGATGGCAACCAGGAAGGACCTTATGAGCAAAACTACACGTGCCAAAGCCCATCAGCAACCTCCAGCATCCCACCCTGCTTTCATTCAGAGCCAATTTCCTTCCAGAGTCAGCCATGGGGCTGAATTATCCCCAAGTCCTTCAAGCCCTTCTACATAAAGAGCACCGTGGGCCAGTCTGCCAAGGCCTTAGAGCACCACCCAAGTGAAATGACTTTTCCCTGAACACTGAGGACTCTGAATGACAGCTATTGTTATTCAGATTAAACCAAGTGTCAGATTAACAAATCAATGGGCATAAGAGATATAAAATGGGTGACCATTGAAGCTTTTCAAATACCCAAACATATGGATGAACCAAATGTGAATTGTAATTGACTCACCCACACCTTTGATCTCTACACCCTTGGGTTCTCAAAGAGACAGCCCAACCCCCTCTGACCCAGGCTGAACCGATCTGGGACTCCATTGTGAGCCTCACAAAGTCTTTTCTCTCTGCCTCCATCCCTGGATGTAGATGCAGCCTGCTGCTTGAAAAGTGAGAAAAGCCAGCTCTGCCTTGGAGAGCCAGGGAGCTGGAGATGGACAACCTGCACTACCAAAATGCAACCTCTCACATGGAGCCCATCCCTTTGGGCATCTCCTCCACCAGTCCTCACTCCTGGTGGTGGCCCTCAATCACCTGGACGTGCGTGAGGAGATGGCCTAGGAGGCAGCAGAAGAGGGCCCAGGGTGAACGTGGGCAGTGACCATTCCCCCACTGCTCCTGGAGCTGGACATGAAGTCTCTTTGGTTTTCAAGGACTTCCTGTGCAAAACCAAGGATCAGACTTTGCTGATGGGTTCAGGGCATGCACATGGGCATGTGGCCTGGTCTGGAAGAGCTGGAAGCTGCTCTGCTCTTCTCCAACTGCCTCGACAGCACATAATCATTTGTGCTTGATTAATAAATCTGATTTTTAATTTTCCCTAAGATGGTTCTGGAGCTACATCGAAAATAACACAGAGTTTAAATAAATGTTATCCCTAAATTTTTACGTTTGGAGAGAGTTTTGACCAGTTTTAGATAGATACATGAGAAAATAAATAAAAGAGCATTATCGATTTTGATACCATACAAACTCTCAGCTCCCCAGGAGTCACAAGTCAAGCAATTGTTTGGGTTTAGTTTCAAGACTCATTACAAACTTAAGCTGCTGTAGCCCTTCCAGGAAACCCAGCCCAGATTATTCTTCACCCTCCACTCTGCAAATGCCACACAAACGTGCCTTCAGGGAGGTTTCGAGCCCCAAACTGTAGCTTCCCCATCTTCCCCGTGATGGGGAGCAAGCTGTCCAGCTTAGCTCTTGCTATACTGAGTCTCAAAGCAACAGAAACTTCGGAACCCCTGTTACTGGAGGCAAATGCCAGCAGCTAGCTATTGCCAGCATCGGGCACCACCACTGAGCAAAGCAATTCACTCAGGCATGTGTCCTGTCCTCCAGCACCAGGAGGAGGGTTTGATGAGGGAACTGGGTGAGGCAGAGCAGGCATTGCTCTGCCCCTATAGTTTTTGGGCTCCAACCCAGCTGTGCAGCTGCTTAACCCAACCCGTGAGCCCTGCTGGAATAGCCAAGCCTGTGACAACTGCAGGGATCACCTGCAAAGGAACCCCAGGAGAAGAAGACTATGGGGAGGAAGGCAGAGAAGAGGAAACTCACAGGCTCTTAATCTGCTTTAGGACCACATGAGCTTTCTGTTTATATATGGCCTAATTAATTATTACAGTGCATTGAGCAGTTTGACCTTGAAATCCTCTCCAGGGGGAGGCAGCAGCGGGGGCAGCCAGCCAAGGCCCTGGTGCGTGGGGCTGGGGGCTCCTCCTGCGTGCTTGGCTCTTCGGGCAGCGCCAGCCTGTAATTACCAGGCTTCAGAGCAGCTCCTGGCCCCTCTTGGCTTGCAGCAAGCCCAGGTTGAAACCCTAACCGGCTATTCCACTTCTGCTTTGGCAAGGCTTATATCTTCTCCCAAGGCTTCCTTCCCTGCTCAACACCCTGTATTAGCTATTCCCTCTGCTTTTCCACACGCCATGCAGACAGCCCAAGGCTCATTAGTTACCAGACCAGCTAAAGAGGGAAATTAAAAGAGGAAAAAAAATGTTACAAGCTCTGTGTTAAGTTGCAACAAGTTCAGTGCATTGCACCGGGAAAAAGGGAGGAGATGGCTTTTGCTAAGCATGTCCTCAAGAAGGGGCAGTGACCAGGCTGCCTGGCTTTTTGCAGCTCACTTTGGTTGGTCTGGCCATAGTGAAGTCAGAGCAAGAGCCCAGGGATGCTCAGAGACATCTACCTCTGCCCCACTGGTCCCAGGTGAGACCTTGATGAGCTTGTCCCATTCTAACCCACTTGCAGAAGATGGGAACCCCCCAGAACTCTGGAGACTGGCTCTGATTTGGCACAATTCACTAAATGTGGCACCAGAGGTGTGTGCAGGGGGTTCAGAGCAGAAGCACAGCACCTGAGTCAGGCATCACGTTTGCTCCAACACACAGAGACACCGGCATAGCACAGTCACAGGTCCCTCTGCAACTCACGTTAAGCAGCAGCATTCCCAGCCCTGTGTACAAACCAGCTGAGCACCGTGTACAGCCACTCCAGGACTAAAGGGCTGGGACACACCCCCTGTTTACTCCAACACCTCCTGATTTCCTTCCAAGTCTAACACACCTTTAGAAAAACAAACTGAAGGCATGCCAAAGCTGCAGGCCTTGCCAGTTTTTAAACAAATATTTAATAGCTGAGTGAAGCAGCAAAGCACTTTATGAGGGAGACGTTTCGTCCTCCCCCTAGTGACAGGAGGATCCATGCTCTGAGCCTGCTCAGCTGCTGCAGCCCCTGGACCCCATTCCGAATCAAAAATACTACTGCAACTTAACCCCTGTGCAAAGGGCCCCACTAAATGAGCACTTGTCCAAAGATTTCCTATGCCTCCCTGTGCCACTCACCCACACCTGAAGTTTTAAGTTTTCAAGTTTCAAGACTTTCAAAAGACTGAGAGCTCAGGGCCTTAATACAAAGCTTGTCAAGCTGCTTTATTAAGTTAATAATTGCAATGGATTTTGGTTTTTGTGGGGCTGCTTTCTGCACAGTCACATGGATACACACTGAGGGTCTGATCCTGGAGCCCTTCCCTAGGCAGAGTTTTGGACTGCAATAAACACAGTCATGTTTGGGGACTTGGTTCAGTCTCTGTGACCATCTGCTGCTGAAGACTCATCTCCTCATCAGAGCAAACTTCCCATGTGAAAAAGTGTATTTTTTAAATGGAATTGGTGTAGCAGAATACAGTCATGCTCAGTACTGTTGGATCATGTTTGTGGCAATGCAGGATTTGGCCTTGCTTTCACCTTTAGGAAGGATCTATCAAGTGTACTCATCCACCTATAGCATTATACATTGGCATATAAAATGAACATCCACACACAACAATTCTCCCTTTCTTTTGGAAGAGCTTCCTGCTGCACTGCCAGGAACATAAAGTCTGTGCCAGTTCCAGGGAAAGGTTACAACTGCTCACTTTTATTATAAACCAGCCCCTTTGGTGGATTCGCAGAAATCCCTATCAGTACCAGCAGACTGGCCAAATTACAGCTCTGACCTACGGAATTTTAGCAGGACAACACTCACAAGAAGACCAGAACAAGGGAGGATGACCCCCAGCAGCACAGGGAGAGCAAAGCCGGGCTCTGTGGGTGACACTGTACAAGCCACATCGAGGGCAGGCTCAGCCACGTGGCTCTGCATCCCAGACAGGCTGCAAATTAAACTCTGGGTCAGACCTGCTGCCAAATAGAGCCATGACTCCCTTCATGCCCAGGCCAGGTCACGCCATCCCTCTGTGGAGATGTTCTTCCTCCCTCCGTTTTCTGTACAGAGAGAAGAAAACAAAACTGCTGTAAAGCAGTGTAGTTCCAGGGCATTTCCAAGGAGGTTAACACAGATGTAAAGCATTTAGCAGAACCTGGAATTATTTTTCTCTAAATAAAGTTCCCCTAGCCACCACGTGGCAGGGCACTGCCATGCTCGCATGTCTTGACAGAAAAATTTTAAAAATGGAATTACTCATTTACTAGAAATCAGTGTGAGATCTGCCAGCAGCACCTGTACACCTATTTTCCTCTAACATTCCCACCAACATCATCTGAAGTCCCAAACACCCAAGTTTTTGATCCCCTCGGAATGATTCCTGTGGCCACAGAGTCAGGAAGAAAGGTCAGGCAGCCAAGCAAGCCAGCTCACAGCTCCCACAAGTCCCTCCTCACCTCTGGACCTTCCCAGTACAAGGGCACCACATGCTACATCATCATCACTGAGTTAATTTTCCTCCTCATTCTGTGCTGTTCCAAAGAGGAAAACCACCATGGGGAATGCTCAAAGCCAGCGAGGCACCAGGAGAGGTTGTCTCATTTGGATCACTGTTACGAATGGACTAAGGGGTGTTGCACATCCCAGCCAAGCAGACCCCGCTCTCCCTAGGCAGAGACAGAGCACTGTGCTCCTGACCTCTGTTTCTGCCCCTCATCCGACCCACAGCACAATGTGCTGCCCTTCTCCACTTGTCTCAGCACACCTTCCCCAGCCACCTCCAGACTGGGAGCAACTCCCTGATGGCAAAGCTACAGCACCAGTAATCGCCTGTCCTGAATTCACCCTGCCTTTCCTCTGAGCCTGTTGATAATCAATACATTTCATCACAGGACCCCTTGTTTCCATTAAGAAAGCTAAGATAAGGTCTGTTTACTCCATTGCCTTCTGGCTGCTGCTGGGCTGAGCATCTTTAAAAAGCTCATGGTGCTTCTCGCCAGCTAATTAAACATACAGCAAGCTGCTGAAAGACCTGGAATTGCAATGGTGAGGGCAAGCCCCAGTACAGTCATCAGCAGCAAGTCAGGACCCAGCACAGCACTTAGTCAACTATTTCACACAAATCAAGGAAGAAGCCTCTCCAGCCTGTCCTCACACACCACATGGTGGCAACAGTAGTAGCTGATAGCCCCTGACCCACTAATTACACCACTGAGACAACATGCCCCACTATTTGTTGTTCTTTGAACCCATACGTTACCCATCCCACATGGCCCTGACCCATTCATTATCCCCTGAACCCACTGGTCACCCATGGTCCCTCCACCAGCAGACACGAATCCCACGCTGAATGATCACTAAATTAGACTTCTTCCCAGTTGGGATGGATAAATAGCCCCAAACTCACGCTCAAGTGAACAGAGCAGCTCAGCAAGAGAGGCCCGGATACAGGACAATCCTATCCTCAGGCAGATTGGAAATACAGCTCCAAAGAACTGTAGAACTGGGTTTGGGTAGAGTCCCTATAGCCACTGCACACAGTGGATGCTTTAAAAAAAAGCCTTCCCTGGAAGTGCCTTGAGATATCCAACGTTCGGTGTGTGTTACAGACACCTGCTATGGCCCACTTGAAAAGAAAAAAATAATAAATCCCAAACCCGGAGCTGAGCCTGTGGGTTTTCATTCCCATCATTTTCATGCCAAGGAGCACAATGCTCCCCGGCAGGCGCGCGGTGCTGCGCTAACACGATTAGCCAGGCAGATCCACCATCCGCATCCGGCACCCCCAACGCTTGGTCAACTTTGAAAAGTTCAGCAGCTCAACAGGTGAGGCCATGAAACCTGATCACAACAGACAATGTCATCCCCCCAGTGTCGTGCTGGGAAGAACTTGTCACGTGCGTCATATCGGGCAACATGCTTGAAACAGAGCAGCGCACTGAAACCCCAGCAACACGAATAATCTTTGCCATCTGTTTGAACAACTCAACCCTCCTCAGATCTAAAGGAATGATCCCATGCAAACATAAGGGCCTTGCTGACTGATTATAGCAGCCCAGCCCTTCTTTTTTGGGGCCATTTTCCTCCCAGAGTTACACAGAAGCTCAGGACACGTTGTAGGGAGTCGCTGCAGTGGCCAAGGGGGCACTGAACTCCATGCACATTCTGAGGGGACCATTAAAAGTCCCCACTTGCTTAAGAACAACACAATGCAAGGTCAATAGTTGAGTTTTAAAATTTTTTTCACATCAAGAAAAGAAAATCTCAATACCGAAATTGTTTGGTAAAACCTTCCCAGAGAACTCATCTGTGCTTTAGGAGATGCTTGTTCCGACCCAGCACAACTCCCGGGAATGCAGTGAAGGAACCAGTCTCTGCTCTGATGCAGTCATTTGCACCCAAAGTCCAGCTGGGAGTATCAGGACTGTTCCCAAACTTCCTGGGGCCAGCGAACCGTGGGACACTCAGCGGAAACCAACACGCTGAGTTTTGAAAGCCCCTGGTTCTGTCTGTGCTGCCTGGTCCATGCCCCGCTGGGGAGGCAATTAAGCAGCAGGTATTAAACCTTCAGTAAAGCTGAGATTATAGAGAATGGCCAAACGCAGGCAAAATCCTGCCTTAGTCAAGATTTGGTTCATCAGGGTTTTAACCCCAAATTTCTAACCGTCATTTCCTTATCCTTCCCTTGCTCCCAGCCTAGCTGATGGCAAGCATCAGCTTGTACCCACACACATTCCTTGGGGAAAAAAAAGGATGCTCATGGGGAAAAATAAAAAAAATAAGGAAGTTTCTCCCAGTTCAGGAATTGCTGTCAAGCAGCACTTTGCACACTTAGGCCCAAGCAATTTGGGAGTCCAAGAAATGAGTGTTTGAAACAGTTTATCACACACCACCAGCCCACGGGGCCTGATCCTGCTGATCCAAATCACCCAGTCTCAACAAGGAGGATGAATTAAAGCAACTTAGCAGTAGAGGGAAGACAAAGCACCAGCATTTTAAGAATTTTCCATAAGAAAAAAGAAGAAAAAAGGACAAGAGGTCTCCCTGGAGCACTGCTAGAAGTCAGAGGAGCTCAGCGTAGCCCTGCTGCAGCAGTTACAGTCGGCACCACTGCACAGGGGTTCCTAGAAGAGAGCTACAGACTCAAAATATAAATCACTGATGTTGAGTAGGGCTGGCAATGCCCAGCCCGAGGCAGGAGGGACTGGGCATTACAGCCCACTAGGCTGAAAATAATAATAAAAAAAGAAAAATCCTAAAACACATAACACTAATGACACAATCTTTTTTTCTTACATTAATTATAGGACAACAGGCTTTCGAGTCCCTAGGACATTTCAAAATGCATCATTTTTGACTCAAATGAAGAAAATAATAAAAGAAATTCAATAACTGATTTTCTAGGCTTGCAAGAAACACTTCTTTCCTCCCCACCAGTAAAGCCCTACAGTAAACCCCAAAGAGAACAACGACATCCCTGCAGGCTGCCCAGCCAGACACATGCACACAGGCTGTGGAGCTGAACTCCCTACTGCCACAAAGAGGGAACTTCTCTACTATCCAAAAATTCAAGGCACTTCACAAAATTGGTTTGCAATAGTGGCTGGATCCCATTTCTCCCCTGTCATGGTACATATTTTCACTAGAAGCAGTTAACATGCTGTATTCATTACGGGGGGAACCCTGCAATGTGCATACAGAAGTTATTTCCACCAAATTTTAGTTATCTCACTATCGAAAAAAAGCATTTAATTTTTCCTGGTTTCCTCTGGTTTTCAGGAATGGTACTCAGCCAGCTTGATGCTGTTCTGCAGTCCACACAAAGGAAACAAACCAACAGATTTCATTTCGCTTAACAGAAAATGCAGCAAGGAACAAGTTTGTGTTCCCTCCTTCTAAAGTTATTTTCAATAGATGAAAACTTCAGACAGAAATAAGTAGTTAAACAGGATTAATCACAAACACTCCCAAAAATAAGAACTCATCGAACTAAACAAGTAAATCTGTGATGCCTCTGCATCTTGAAAATCTGAAAACGAAGATTTGGGATGGCAGGAACCATTTAAACAAACAAAAACTCCTAACAAATACAAACACATTTAGCCAGTTAGCTAAAATACACTTTAAATGAGACATGGGTCAAAAATTCTATCTCCATCTTTTCAACGCCAGGCAGTTTGATTTACACTGCACTCCGGGTGCTGAGGACACAGTAACTCCCCCAGTTCCAAAATTCAGTTGATTCGAGCATAAGCATCTGAAAAACAGAGATGAGGCTTGCCCAGCTCACTGCATGTTGCTCACACCTTGGACCTTCTAGAGCATCTTAAATCCAACTGTATTGAACCACTAACAAGAAAATATAAACACACCTCCTTATTGATACTAAGATAATTAATAAAAGCCTCATTAGGTCTGGGAGAAATAAGCATGTTCTTGAGGAGTGCTGAGAAGCCAAGATTCACTCAAGTCAGCAAGAGCTTGGAGTTACTACTATATAGGATCTGACTTCTAATGACAAAATTTTGGGGAACAAACTTCTGCATCTAATTCTAATTAAGTTAGAAATAATGTACAATATATAACAGCTTGTCTGCTGTTTTTCATCCTCTCCCAAGTATTTTGCATTATTTAGTCCCCCCTAACTGACCCAGGTCCCACTTCCATGGAGAGCCAGACACACTCCCATCTTCGGGGTGAATCACACACGACTCATTTCAAGACTTCCAGCATCACTTACTCTTGCTGCTTGAGAGCATCACCGTTCAGACCTCGAGATTTGTCGAATTTCAGCTGAAACAGCCCTTTTGCAAAGATACTAATGAAAAACTACAGTGTGTTTGCAGGGATAGGGCCCACACTTCTTAAAATTCAGCAGCCGATAAGGTGAAACTTTAGGAAGTTTAACACAACTTTGATACCTGTTTTCCAAATTTAAAAATAATGTGTATCCTTTAAATATTGGCTTTCACCCACTACATGTGGGATAACAGATGAACTCAATCATAAGCATTATTCTCTCCTTCTCTGCTTCCACCTCTTACTTGTAAAAGATTAATCAACCATTTTATGGTCTAATTTAGGTGCCTAATTAAAAACAGAGTTCAACACATACAACACCATTTTGCTAATAAATCCTGACAGGTTTTCTGCTCTGTTATATGCAAGTTCTCCTTCAAAATGCGAGATTAACACTTTTTTAAACTCAGCTGAATTTACAAAGGTTTCATTTGGGCTGCTGTGGGACGCTACATGCTACATCCTCCACCGACATGACAGAATTTCCTAAAACGAAACAGCTTTCAAAAATTACTTCCTCCTCATCAGATCTTATCCTGCACTCATTTCACTAACTGCTGAGGGATGGCATTAACATTAACATTAAAAAAAGAGACATAAACCTAATCGGACTTGCCGGGTGGGAGTTTCAAGACTACAAAGAGGTTACGATTCGTAAATTCACAGCTCCCACCTAGCTTCAAAGTTTCCATCTCTGCTCCTTTAGCATTCCTGTAAACACTCAGTAGAAAGACATATTCAAAATACTCGTGATAAAGGAACTTCAATCGGAAAAGGGTGAGAAAGGTACCGAAACAAGGGTCGCCCTCGCTCGGCGTCCGATCGCGCTTCTCCTCCGCACGCTCAGCCGCCCGCTCCGCCGAGCCCACCCGCACCCAGACATCTCGCACGGGGCTGCTCCTCGCAGAATCACTTAGAATTGCATCCATCCTTACAGGATACAAGCCAAAAGTTTATAATTTTCTCCCAGTCCAAAGGGTTCATCCCGTTCCCGACGCGCCCGTTACCCACCACACGCCCGCACCGCTCCCGCAGTCCAGAGCCGGGCTGGCGATCGCGACCTCGGGCAATCGATCAGCTCCGGAGATGATTACGGGGTAGGAGAAAGTTAATGGAGATGGATCTCAAGGAGCGAGTGAAGAAGTTTTATCTGCAACGTGGAGCTGCCGCCTGCCAGTCCCAGCTGCCGCCGCGCTCCCGGAACGGGTCCAACCCGCTCCAAACACATCAAAAATTCTCAAACGGGTAAACCTTCCCCACTTCGCCCCGCTCACCCCCACCAGAACAAAAAAAAAAAAGGGGATAAAAAGAAAACAGGTTAAATCTCACCCCAACGGGTAAAAAAAGCCCCAAAACAAAACGGGTCAAAAGCCCCGCAAAGGTGCGGTCGCTGAGCGCACCGCAGCCCGTGCAGACCGAGGGGACACACAGTCACCCTCAACAACACCCTGAGCTGGAGGAAAAATAAACGCTCCAGCAAAAGATCTGGAAGTACAGTGGAATAAGAGTGCTTAAAAATATTAAATTAATATTTAACCTTTATAAAAAAATTAAATATGATTTGGCTCGCGTAAAACCTGCAGACGCCCTGCCGCCGCCTGGGCTAACGGGGAGCGCAAGTTGCGTGCTGGGTTTATTATATTTTTAGGTGTTGCTTTTTGGGGGGAAAGCATTTAGCAGAACATTTACTCTTGGCCCCGGGCGCTCCCCAAGCTGCTCGGGAGCCCGGGGCGGCCGCAGGACCCCTCTGAGCCCCGGCCCGCCGCGGGGCCGCTGCCCGGCCCGGCCCGTACCTGTACCAGGCGAGTCCCCGCTCGTAGTTGCGGTCGAAGAAGTGGGGCTCGGCGCCGACGGCGCGCACGTCGGGGTGCACCCGCAGGAACTCCAGCAGCGCCCGCGTCCCTCCCTTCTTCACGCCGATGATGATGGCCTGCGGCAGCCGCTTGGTACCGGAGCCGTTGAAGAAGCTGGAGATGGAGCTGCCGGCGTCGGGCGCTGCCCGCTGCTCCTCCACGCTGCTCTCCTCGCCCGGCTCCCCCGGCAGCAGCAGCGGAGCGGCGCGGGGCGGCGCGGGCGACCCGCGGGCCGCCAGCCCGGAGCAGGAGCCGGCGCACGAGTAGAACATATAGAGCCAGAGGAAGAGCATGATGAAGAGCAGCAGCAGCCTCCGCCTCAGCGGCGGCAACGCGACGGGGACATCGAGGCAGCGGTTCAAGCGCTGCCCCATGTGCCCGCGGGCGCACCGGGATGCATGGCTGGAGCCCGCCCGGCTCGGCTCGGCTCTGCCCGGCGCCTCATGGGCACCCGCGGAGGCTCAGCGCGGCCCCATCGCCGCCGAGCGCCCAGCGCCGTCTCCCGCCGCCGGCAGCGCAGGCTGAGGCAGCGCCGGGGCGGGGCGCGAGCCCGGGGGACGGGCAGCGCCCTCGGCCTATCACAGCCGCGGGTTCACGCATAATGAGGAGGGGAGGGGCGAGGGCGGGCAGAGGACGCTCTTATTGGCTGATGGCGCGGGGGGGGCGGTGCCGTCGGGAGCGGCTTGGTGGCCGCCGGCGTGGCGAGGTTGCCGCGGGTCCGTTCCGAGCCGGGGCGGCTCCGTGGGACTGTGCTGGACATCCACTCCCAGGCTGGCATTGCCCATGCCTTGTCCCCTGCGGGAATCGCCAGCTGCAGGGTGAGGCCCTGGGGGCAGCATGGTGTTGGGCGCATCTCAGTGATTTTTTTCTCCTCCTTATCCCCCAACTACTTGGATAGCAAGGTCTCCAGCAAGCCTTTATTGTGGTCTTTCAGTACCTAAAGGGGAATTATAAAAAAGGTGGGGACAAACCTTTTATCACGGTCAAGGGATAATGGTTTTAAACGGACAGAGAGCAGGGTTAGATATTAGGGAGAATTTTTTTTACAGTGAGGGTGATAGAACACTGGCTTAGGTTGCCCAGAGAAGCTGTGGATGGCCCATCCTTGGAAACATTCAAGGCCAGGGTGGATGGGACTTGGAGCAACTTGTTCTAGTGGAAGGTGTCCCTGCCCCTGGCAGGGGGCTGGATTGCATGACCTTATTAAAGGTTGGTCCCTTCCAACCCAAACTATTCTGCGATACTACGATTTGCCTGTTCTTTTGATGAGTTGGCTTTTCAATCAGCTGCACCTTCTGTTGTGCTGTATTTTCTGAAATCGTTGCCTGTAAAAATTCCTGGTGAGATTTGCCACAGTCCACATTATGGGAGTAACACACAGAAACCGAACCCAACGCAACAGGTCCTGAAAGGCAAACCAAGAGCATCTGTCTGAGGAGATCCTTCCCACAACACCATTAGCTGTGGGACCCTCCATTCCAGGACCAGATTGCTCCAGCATTCTCCAAGGATGGGGATTTTGCACATTCCATGGAAGTGCTTTAGCTGGTATTCTCCCAGCAATCATGTAACTTACAGCTCCAATGCATTTGGGCAGCTTTTCTACCATGTTTTTATTAAAATATGCATCAAATTTTGTACAGAATTTGCTGCTTTCAGAGCACTTTTGCTTTGAGGGGAGAGTGAGGTTTTGCTGAAACTTCTTTATTTTATTTTTAAATTTTCCCCCAAACAAGAGGAGAATCTTTTCACCATGAAGAGCCTTTGTGTGTCAGAAGCAATAGTATTATCCTGGCTTATTCATATATCAGCTTAACATCAATTCCTCAACTCTTATGCAAAAGTGAATTGCTTCCATCACACTGGCTATGGTGTGAGAATCTTGTAAAATAATCTGAAACTACAAACTGGAGTTTACAAACTAATTAAACCAAACAGATTGAAGAAGGAAAATAAGACTCTGAGAGGTGTATGACTTCTCTAAAAGATGCTCAGTGGGTTAACACAGAGCTTGGGCCACCCAAATTTCCATCACTACCAGCGTCTCATCCCGATTCTCCCCAGGACTAGGTATTTGCAAAGTAGATTTCGGGATGACACAAGGAGAACTTTTGTACTTCAGCTACAGTGACAACAGTGAACAATTCCAAAGTTTGTCTGCTGTGAGATAAAATAGGTGGCACTGCTGGGCTCGGTGGTGTGAAGGGTGATCCCAAACCAAGCAGAGATGGAGGTGCCAAGCTGCGGCAGGAGGAAGGAGGAATTGCTTTCCAGTTTCCCTCTGTGTGCTGGCAAAGCTCTGCCAGCTGGCCCAGATGGGTAATTATGAAGAGAATTAAAGAGGACAGTTCCAGGCAATGCATGAATCACAGCTGTGGGCAGCTATTGTTCCACGGGTGCCTCTCCTGCACCCAGGTTTACTCACCTCTGCACTTGGTGTTTTGTACAATTCCAAATAGAAAATCTGCTGTTTCCACAAACTGATTGCTCCACTGCACATTCCTACACCCATGAGCTAACAGGGAAACCCTTCAGATAGAATATTTCTCCTTGTTCCTTACATCCACCAGCACCAGCCAGGATAACATCAACAAAACGTCACAGAAAGTTTGGTTTAAGCTTTTAATATATGTCAGCTGTACCTTATAAAAGCTGGATTGGCTTTTTAAGAAAAATAGCCCCAAGATAGGTTTTACTGTAATTGCATCTTCAACAGTTGGATGTCAGGAGTTTTCTCCCTAGGAATGGCAAATGGGTAAGTGATCAGAAAAAGCATCCATGCAAAGGCAGGTCAGAAGGAGGGCTGGGCTCCCACTGGAACAGGGAGTGTGGGTGGAGAGGTTTCCAGTGCGTTGGGAACCAGCTGTGGCTCCATCCTCCAGAGTGACCCCCTGGCTCCAGCAGGAGCCCACACCGCTGCTTGGCAGGACACAGCTCTCCTCCATTCCTGCTGCCATCTCCAGAGCAGGGCTCCAGCTGGGCTCAACACTTGCTCTTGGCTCCTGGAATTTGCTTAACATACCCCAAGCAGCAGCTGTGGCAGGAGCATGTGTGCTGTGGCCACGGATGGGGGCATAGGGCAAGAAACATTTTGAAGAAACAGAGTTGGAAAGGACTGTGTACAACCAGAAATGCACGGCTGGGTTTGCTCTGTGCCCTGGAATCAGAGCAGTGGCTGTCCTGCTGGCTGGTTAATCAACAGCTAATTGAACTGCATCAGTACAGTCTCCATATCCTGTTTCTTGATGATTATTGATTACACAGATGGCACTGGGAAGGTGCAGCTCCTGACAAGAGGTCAGTAACACTTAGCGGAGCACTGCTGAGATGGGCCTGGAGAGTGCCCAGCTCTGCAAAATGGACTTTCTAAAGCAGGGCAGAAAGCAGAGAACTCAGCAGGCCTTCAAGCCAAGATAATGGTTGCCCAGAGAAGCTGCAGATGTCACAATCCTGGAAGTGTTCAAGTCCAGGCTGGATGGGGCTTGGAGCAATCTGGTCCAGCAGAAGATGTCCCTGCCCATGGCAGGGGGTTGGAACAAGATGATCTTTAATGTCCTTTCCAATCCAAACTGTTCTGGGATTCTATTATCAAATCCACAGTGAGGAGAGAGGAAGGGTGAGGTCTGTTAGCTCACCTCACCAACATCCACTCTGGATGGCTCTTCCCAGGCCATGTGTCCTACAGATACAGCCATGTGCTTTCCAGCATTTTCTTGGAGTTTGACACAAGGCAGCAGTTTCCACTGCTGCTCCCGTCCTGTCGGGATGCTGAGTTTCACCTTGTTGCTTTGTCTCTTCCCAATCAGAAAACCTGTAAATTTTCAGCAAATGTTATTCTTCTGGCACTGAAGAGACCATTTCCGAAATGCTTTCAGATGAAGGCTTGCCACACAGCTCTTCAGAGATCTGCAGGAACAAGCCCTGATGGGGTGATAAATAGGAGCAGGTACCCAAAATCAAAATCAGTGTACTCTTGGTCCCGATCCAGACAGGATGCAGTTTTCCTGACATGGTTAAAGTTTTGTTTTGAGAAAAGTAATTCACCATTTCATTATGTTAATCAAGTGCATGCTCATGGGAAAATGAGGCATTCCAGAACGTGCAACCCTGGAGTGCTCTGCCGTACAGGGACATGGCCAGAGAGGAGGTGACCAGCCACCACCACCCCCTTTTTGGGAGCATACAGCACCCAGAACTCTGAGATGCAGGGCTTTGGTGTGAGACTTCTGCATTCTTCATCCACCCATATGTATCTATAATGAGATTTTGTCCTTACTGCAATACTCTGAGATGCTCCTCAGTCACAGAACTGTCTCAGCCCTCTCCCCCTTGCAGGGCCTCAGGAAGAGAAGTCTTGCACTTCTATATTCCACTTTTTCCCACCCTAGGAAATCCTTATTGCCGTCTCCTTCCCTCACCTCTGCCACATGTCCTGCGCAGTGCTGTTCCAGAGCACACTGGAGCTGAGGATCACCAATGGATAAATCTTGTGTGTCTGTCAACAGCCTTCTCTCCACCACTGCACACATCTGCTGGACTTGTCTTAATGTCACAACAGTGAGGTAAGAGCTGAGAGAAAGACATGAGGACATTTGGGATTTTGTCCTGAAAAACACGTGCTTTAACCCGTAGAGGCACAGCTTGCAGTGAGTATTCTTAGATCAGGATTGCTGGACCAGCAGGCAGTGGCTATCCCAGCTGCAAACAGCCAAATGGTGGGACTGGGCCGCCCTGGGGGAGACAGGCCACGGGTGACTGCGTGTACCATCACTGAGACTCAAAACAACTCAGCCACTGGCAAGGCAAGTGCTCAGGGCTTTATGCAACCCCTCTGCACCCAAGTCCAAGTGCCACATAATGCCTTCGAGCCCTCAGCTGTGGCTTTGTAACCCCACCACTGACCAAGGACAACCCAGGGACATCCTAGGGACATCCCAGGGACATCTGCCTCTCACAGTGTCCTGCTGCACTGTCCTGGGCACGCTCCCACCAGGGCCGTGGGCAGCATTGCTATACAGATGTAAGAGGAGATCTTGTTTCTCTTAACCTGAAACCATTTCCTTTCCCCCACTGCCCTCCCTCCCCTTGCTCCTTAATTCGTCCCTGGGGTTTTAATATCTATTTCTCCAAGTGCCACGAACCAAATTTACTGCTCGCATAACTGCGCTGACTTCAATGGAGAAGAGCATTTAGGGTGCTCCAAGGAGGCGTAAGTAGGAGTGACGTGATGGAATTGAGTAAAGGAAAACATAGTCTGACTGTCAAGAAGAGTTTCCTACCAGTGAAATCTATAGACTGTGGAAGTTTCCCATGGGAATGAGCAGAAACCAAGTTGCTGAAGTCATTTTAAACCAGCACAAGAGAATAGGAAATCAGCCTGGTGACTGGCCGGGAGAAGGAAGGGAGAGATGACATAATGCTACTTCTCCGTCTCTAATTTTTGTGGCTGCATTGCTTTGTCTATGAAATTATTTTAACGCAACTGAATTTCTCCTTGTTTTGGGTGATGCAATGGCCCTTGCTGCTTTGGAGGAGCTTCAATTCCTCTGCTAAATTCTGCCTTGGATTAAAGCAATACCCACTGCAGCACCCATTAGTCTTCCTCTTATTTCTGCTGCTTGCAAACCCCTTCTGGGGTCTTCTCAGGCTTCTTCCCTGACTTACCTGAGCCTCTGGCTCCAGTCCTGTACTTACTGAGCCATACAGAATGGACTTGCCATGGGGAATAGTGGGAGGTTCATCCAGGCCGACAATGCCGTGTGGGGCTATGGAAGGTACCAGACACGGAGCTGTAACTCACTGGCAAGTGGGAGAGAGAGCCCACAGATGGAAATCTTCCTTCCTTCAGAGATCCTTCAGGTAGATTCCTCATAAATAATTTGCTGGAAAATCATCAAGGAATGATTTTCATCACTATATATTTCCATCATTTTCTATTTCCATCATTCTATATTTTCATCATAAAGGAATGATTTTCACCAAGGCATGTAGGGAAATGCTGCTTTCCCTCGTGACTTTTGGCTCTGGTAATCCCTGCCTGCCTAATTTGGGCTCTGTGGATAAAACCAGGGCTGCAGATGCAGCAGCTGTGCCTTGCTACCACCCAGTGGCTTTGGCAACCTCTTGCCCACAGAACTTCCTAATGTATTTATGAATGACTTAACATGTGCTCACCGTCTCAGCATTAGCAAAGCTCTAGTGCGAGCAACCTCCTACCTCGCACAGTTCCCAGATAATTACAGATTAGAATCGGCTAATTTTTATTTTTGTAAAGCTGTCAGAGATCTGTGTTTGTTATTATTGTCTCCTAGGTTGCCAGTTGCATAAATACATATGTAAAACCCCCTTTGATCTCTAAGTATACTGACACAGATTTATCAAATGTTTGCCTTTTTCTGTCTCTTTGAAAAAGCTGATTTATGGAGTGCAGTCCCTACCTCCCTTCCTCTCTTGAAATATGAAGTGTTTGTGATCAGCCAAGGTAATATTTAATATCCTGCCAAGAATCCTTTGCACTTCCTAACAAATGAACTACAACCTAACCAAATGGTTCACATCTGTTTAGCCTCTTCTTTTTAACTAAACAAATTAGCATTAGAATACCTGGGAGGAACACAAAGTCCCTTTCTAGATGACAGAACACAGACAATTATTAGCAAGGGGAGTAACTGTACTGAAAGGAGCAGGCATGGACCTAGCAGATGTTTTCACATCTCCTGTAGCGTCCATGAATGACCCGCGCCACAGTGGACACACTGCCACAGCCTTTTGAAGTGACTGAGAAGTCCATTCAGAGTCGCCTTCTGAATGAAATTAAAGGCACAAGCCTCAGTGAGTTAAGTGTTCCATTTAAACCACTTCCAGCAAAGACAGGTTTTGCTGGGGGGTGGTTTCCCCCATAAATGGCTAAAATAAAGAGCATCACCCCACTCCTCCCCACCCACAGGCTCAGGAAGCTCAGGAGGCAACAGCCTGCTCTGGTTTTATTGCTGTTCTCGCTAGTGCTTTCTTATCCCAAGAGCATCAAACCACCCAGCCTCATCACCCTTCCTCTCTGGGAAATAAGGTGTGATGGGTTATTTGGGGTTTAGGAGAACCACAAGGCACAAATGAACATCTGCAAAGTATAGGCGGGATTATTACAGCCTCCTACAGTCTGCACATGGGCAATTACAAACTCACACCCCTTCAGCCACATGGTACCTTTCAAGCACCCTTATTCCCACTGGGGTCCCAAACACCTTTTAATCAGAAGTTCAGGAGAGGCTCTGGGGCGGAGGTGGGACGGGACGGGGTGAGACTCTCCACTGAGCATTCAGTTAATTGGATTCATCGCTGGAGGAGGTAGTCAAAGGAAACACATGTTTTATTAGGGCTAACACTTAGCGTTTATTGTAAATGTTTTGAAAAAGAAAACACTCTAAAGCTTCTGTATCACAGAGATACTGCTATTAATACATCATCCAAATAACAAGTGATTAAAAGCAACAACAGCTACTATGAAAATGTGGTTTTGCAGCACTGGACCGCATGGGATGCAGCTGGAAAAATCATTATGAACACACCAGCGGGGTGCAATTATAAATAAAAACAGCTCTGCAAAGGCTACAAAAGCAGCAATAATCAGTCCAGTCTGTGGTTTAGTAAGGGCTACAGACATTACGGAAGGTGCTATTTATTACCAAAGCCAAGGACATCGCTGGATGCAGGGATGCAACTTCGGGAGAAGTCAACAGAGGGAGTTCCCGGCACCGCGGCTAAGCGGGACTCGGCCCGCACATCCCGGCAGCGGCGCGGAGCAATCCCTGTCCCTCTGTCCCTCTGTCCCTCTGTCCCTCTGTCCCTCTGTCCGTCTGTCTGTCCGTCTGTCCAGCACGGCCTTCCTGCAGGCCCCACGGAAAGAAAGGCAAACAAGCGGCGAGCGGCGCTGGACAGTCTCCAGAGCTCTGAGCTGTGCAGTCCGACAGCGTCTCTGGGACGGTCACGGCTCCTGAGACAGAAGCCACCAAGGGTCAGGTCTGCAGGTGCCTTGTTCAGCTGCACTTCCAGCCTGGGGGCTCATCTCACCCACGGGCACCTCCCAAACGCGGAGCCATGCCCGCAGCCAGCCCAGCATCCCGGCAGGAGCGTGGGGTGCAGGCCGGCTGGCTCCTGAGGACCAGACCTGCCGGGCAGCACTTACACCACAGAGCACAGACCCACCCCAAACAGAAGCGTTTGTCATCTGTTGGCAGCCCCAGAGGCACGGCCTGGCCTGGCCTGGCCAAGGTCCATGAGGTCCCACAGGTGGGGACAGACCTACACCCTGTGCAGAGCCCTGAGTAGCGCGGGGAAGAGACAGCATGGGAACATCTGCCTGCGGATGGTTCCACGACACTTCCCAATGCTCACCTTTGAAGGGAGGAGGGTTAATCAGCCACCCCCAACATATTGACAGCTCCTGCCAGTCCTTGCTCCCATTGAAAGCCAAGTGCAATGTAACAACCAGGCCAGCGTAATCAGATGAGGTAGAAGAGATCTAAATACTATTCCTCTCTGCTGCTAGGTGACTATGTGACCCCAGCCACCCTGCTTCCCCCTGGCATGCCTGAGCGCTTCAGCACAGGGATGGCCTTGGCAGCTCTGCAGCACAAACATCCATCCAAACCTTGCAATACAGCTGATAAACTCAGGCTGTTCCCTTCCCCGGTCTGGATGCCATCCAGCAGCTCCCCTGGAAGCACTGCGGAAATGCCTTAATTACCTCATTTGCATCTCTATTTCAACTTTAATTTGATACAGTGTCTCCTCTCCATGGCCAAATAAAAAAAAATAAAAATCCCACACATCTCCCAGCCTTTCTCAGCAGCAAAAATCTTAATCTTTCTCCTCAGTTAAAAAACCAAAAGATGAGTCTCTGGGCCAGACACTTCCTTGCAAATGAGCTTTGAGTGCTGTGTGTCCAATCCTGCAGCAGAAGGAGATGCTCAGGGCCGGAGCTCGTCTTGCCAGGCTGGGAGATCCCCTGGCACTGTGGTCTGGTCTCTGTGCACCCTACCTGCAGGTATGACTCTTTCCCTCTTCCCTCTACTTGCTTTGGGTGAGGAAGATGGGAAAGATGTCCCCAGTGGTCCCGGTTAGGGGCAGTATGGTCAGTGTGGGAGATCAGATCTCTGCTGTTTCCACTTACCCAGGGCAATTCCCCAAAGTCTGTGCTTCCCTTGAAGAAGAGAGTCCAGCTGCAGCAGCAGTTTTGAGAGGCACGGGCAATGTGTGCTACAGCATGTATTACATGAAAAAAAAAGTATGAAAGCGTTATAAGTGCAAAGGGAATTGGTAATTACAATAGAAAGTGTTACAAAGGGGAGCAAGGGTCAGAAAGGACCATGGGATGCATCTGGGACAGCAAAAGCAGGGAAAAACCTCAACTGCCAAACAGCCCCAGTCCTGGGGGCTGCCCACACTTTGGAGACACATGGAAACCTCTCTTTGGCTACCTCACTCGCTCAGTGGGTAAGACTGGGTCAGGTGTCCTAGAAAAATGGGAATACAGGCATGAATTTAGAGCTGTTCCAGCACTAGTGGTGAGGGCCAGGCATCCTCCCTTCTAGCACCCTTTTTTTAAGTCCTTGTGCTCTCCCAAAGCATATGGGCCATGGCAGCAGCTCCTCACCAGCTCCCCAGTACAGTCCTTTGCTTACCACATGCAAAGCATCTCTCAGGAAGAGTCAGCAATGCTCAAACAAGCATTTGAGAGCCACGACCTTTCAGGAACTGGGAGAAACACCCAGCACCTTCCCAGAATGGCTTAATGTGCCAACCTGAGCCCGCTGCCAAATCCTCAGTTCTCACTCCAAGGCCTGGGGGTGCCAGAACTGGTTAGGAACAGTAAGAAAACACCTCCACATTGTGGGAAAACATCTCGTTTTGCCAACCCTGTTCTGTGAAACAGATGAACTGTCCTTTTTTGAAATACTGGAAAGTAGCCCGAGGTGCTGACCCACACTGGAAAATCTTCAGCACAAACAGGTAAAGTCTGGAAGGAAAAAAGCAGAGGTGATGGGGGATGGTGCCAGACTCTTCAGTGGAGCCTGTAGCACTTTTATTTCAGAAGGGACTGAAACCCATCACAGGAAGCACCCAGAAGGGCACAGTCTGAGGGATCTCACAGGGAAGGGCTGTCACCAATGACACTTTTGAACTTGCAACACAGGTGTGACCTTTGACTCCGAACTAACCCCACACTGTTTGGGAGATGATGAACATCAGAACCAGACTGACTTATCTTGGGTGAGGCCAAGTGCTGGACACGTATCCCTGGGGGTCAAGCCCTGCCCTGCAGCACTGACCCTGCCATGACAGGAAGAAGAAATTGCAGCACCAAGAGGCAAGTAACTGACTCAAGGTCCCACGGGCAGCACAAGTGGCATCCTGCATCCCATGAGCCCTCACCGGGACTGGCTCCTTGCCTGGTTAAGAAATTCCATGACTCAAAATGCCTTTGGGGATGCAATGGAGACTGCAATGGAGCATCTAGAATTACCACCTCCAGCAGAGCTGCTTGTAGGAAACAGAGCTGATATCTCTGTTTTAATAGCAAAGTGTTCTGTAGACACCCTGCATTTCCAAGGCAGAGGGAATATCTAATCACCTCTGGAGAGCAACCAGGACAACATGCTTTCCATCTGTAATGATAATGATTTCTAACAGTATCACTGTTTCCATTCCTACTCTCCTGGGACTGTCAGCTGCGCAAAGGACGTGTGTTTTGGTGTGTTTTGTGTAAGGCTTGAAATGCCGTGGCCTGGCTGAATGGGAAATGCTGATGGAGCCAGGAGAGTGTGAATGTGTGACTCTGCCAGGGCAGATTATATCAGAGATTGATACAAGAAGTGAGGAAAAAAAAAAAAAAAGCCCAGTGGGGGAAAAAAGAAGGAAAGGGCTGTGAGCACAGGGATTGGATTTCTTCACTCATGCTGGAGCAAAGAGCAGAGTGCTTTGTTCCACCAACTGCCTGCCGTGCTGGGATGCCTGCTGTGCTGGCAATGGGGGGTACCAGCACAGTACCCCAGTGTGGGGTATCAGGACGCCTGCTCTGCTGGGGTACCACACACAGCTCATACAAGACCTGGGGCTCCTTGTGAACCTGAGAGCTCAGGGCAATTCCCAGTCACGTAGCTCAGATCCCCACGCCACCCTGCGAGGCCAGTGCTGTGCTCCATGATCTGCTGAGTGTCAGGGAAGAGAGGAGGGGAGACCCCAGAGTCCCTGCAACTCCCCAAACCTTACCCAGCACTCACCCTGCCAGGCTGTTCAGAACAACGGGCGTGGGCTGACAGACACGTGAGCTGCTCCCTCCTCCAACAAGGAGTATGTCCATCCCCATTTTACAGCTGGGGTGCATTTCTTCTACAGAGATCTGGAAAGCCTTAGGGCTTCTGAGCCTTAGGGCTACTGTTTTATCCACAAAACCACACAAAAGGTTTAAAGTCCAAATAGACAAAACCTGGCTTCATCCTCTTGAGTCACTGGTTCAGATTCCTCCAGGAGCTTCAGTCCAGGCTTCCGACGGTGCAGAGCTGCCTCCTGTGACAGCAGCACTGAAAAGGGACCCTCCCAGCTGCCAGCAGACCCAGGGCTAGGAGGGACACAGCTCACAACTGCTATTTTTTTCACTACCACATAAAGAGCAAGTATTCCATGGCGGGGGTTGGAACAACAGGGTCTTTTAAGGCTCCTTTCAACCCAAACCACTCTGTGATTCTCCAGTTCATGGAGAGTTCCTGAGTAACCAGGATGAAGAGCGACAAACATACACAAGTTATCCAAATGGGAAAAGGAAAAAACAACATTACAATTCCATACAGGAACTGCTGCTTGAGGTTCAAGGACCCCTCAAAGATGTTTGCACAGCTCAGCACAGAGATGCTGAAAGCCCAGGTTTATCTCCTGTACAAAGCCATCCCAACAAGGCACCTCATGCACCTCACCTGCCTCTTTCCCTGCAGAATTTGGGCAGCAGTATCAGCACTGCTGGAGGGGGAGATGGCTGGCATTAGTCCTCCCTGGAGGGTCACAGGGACCACAAACATCCCTGGGTGACGGCAGACAGTTCAGGATTTTTCACTTTCCATAGTGACACCAGCAATATTGAAAAAGAGACCTGAGAGCATCTACTGCAACATCTGTCTGCCACCAAGTCTTCAGCTTGGGAAGGCGTCTATTTTCAAAGCACATGCAACAGCAAAATTTCCTAAAGGCAGTAAAATGGCAGCAGATGGTTTCATCCACACCTGACACATGGCCAACATGCAGCAGAGCAGAGAACACTTTTAGGTAAAGAAAGCGTTTCTTTTTAAATAAGAAATTTAAGTAAGGTATAATCTTACATTTAAATCCCAGATCCACTGATTCTAAAGCCATACTTTCCCTCAAGGCCAGACCCACTGGGTGTGGAAATGTTGGTGCAATCTGGCGATCTGCATTTTGCAGACATTCAGCAATGATTACAAAGCTCCTGTCCAGCCCTAAACCCCGTGAATGTTACATACTTTGGCCCAAGAAATGAAGATGACTTCAGAACACAACCACAGGCATGTCCTTGAGACCTTTAATCAGAATGGAATTCCTCAGCAGCACCCAGGAATTGGAGGCCGTCTGAAGCCTGGCTCTATAATGACTTAAGAGAAACCCACAACCCTCCTGCCTCAGCACCATTTTCTGCCTCTGGGAGGAAAATCTGTGGGTTTTTGTGAGCCATATGCTCTTTTCAGGTTTATCTCCCACCTAAAGGTTGACCAAATTCTTTGGTTTCGCACAAACCCCTTCCACTGACATGCAATTTATTTTCAGTGCGCTGCTTGCACAATACGTCAGCATTTCACAAGCTGCCCTCGCTCTTGCAGTGGTCAAAAACATTGTTGCTGTGAGAAGTGCCCGAAAACTACCAAATACTTCTGCAATTAATTGAACCCGACCAGAGTTTCAACAAGAAGTGAATAGTTTAAAACAGATTTGGAGCACTCATCTCTTTATGGACAGTATGCTCTTTATTGCAGAGAAGACTGGATGCATTTTTAAAACAAATTCAGGAGTTGCACAGTTTCCATACAGTTCCACAAAGTGTCACCCACAGTAACTTCAGCACAGTGGAGTCTGTCAGACAGTAAGAGGGCTCCATCTTCTCACCTGCTATCACTCAAGTCACCAAATCTTGCAGCCAATTATTTAAGAGCTACGGGAACAGATGGCCCTGCTCCCGTGAGCACCTCTGCCAGAAAAGAGAGGTTGAACCGTGTCACTCCTGATTTACAGCAGCATAACTGAGGAGCCAGGCTTGGATCATGAGAGCAGCCAGGGAAGGTTTTAAGTCAGCGTGATACACCTCTGGTGGCAGATTTGTGACATTTCCTGAAGGGCTTTATTTGAGATCAAGCTCGAGACAGTGTCTTTCTTTTCAGGTACTGCTGTATCTTTAGATCAGCGCTCATCCTGCTGCCCAGTCCCTCTTCACATGCTGAATCTTGTCATGAAATCTTGTCATGAAAACACATCAAGTCATAACAGGCACTACCACAATCAACTATCACTGTCTCTGTCTGCCCCTGATGCTGCTGTGTTTGGGAGCATCCCAGCAGGTCACAGCCATCTCCAGGTAGGATGAGGGTGAGCCACAGCTGAGCAGCAGGATCTGCTGTTAGCATGTTAGACTGTGACCAGAAATGTTCTTCAGCATACCAGTTAACAGGGAAAATGCACTTTCCTCGGGAGACCATCCAAAATAATTGCTTTGGAGAGACACTGGTTGCATCAGCAAGACAATATTATGTTAGATTAAAATCCCCAGCCCTTTTTCTGTAAAATGTGTTTCCTTACCTATTAATCACCCCCAAAGTGAAGCCTTTCTGAGCCACCACCCACACTGTGACATTAAACACAGCTCAAGCTCCTGATGCCAGACCAGAGCTTGTGTAAGGAAGCCAAGACTGAATGGACTGGCACAAGGCACATTACCATGGAAAAGCCTTACAACCACCTGACTGTGGGATATGCTTCTCACCTCCTCCACAATTCACAGCCTCTCTGCCATAAACAGTAATGGTGATTTTTACCAGCTGAAGATCTGACACACAGGGCTCAAACACTCATGATGTAAAATCATAAGGGAGTCAGAACTTCCCTGTGATGGAAATACAGTAGAATAGCTCAGTGTGTCCGAGGGATACGCCATAGGAGAGATGTTTAAATGCTTCTGTGTGTTGTGCTGAGAGTTTTCTTCACTCCTTTAGCACTGTGCCAGGTGTATGAGAGCTAAAAATCTACTGAGGTGAATGGGAACCTTGGGAAGGGCAGCTGATTGAAAAAAGCCCCCAAAACTGAGGGCTTTGGTGTAATATCAGTACAGGGATGGCACAGATTAAGAGAAGAAGAGTTCACCCTCTCATATAACCAAATCTTAAATTAAAGGGTTCTTGGTGAGAAAGGTGAGAAATCATTCACTGCTCACTTCCTGAAGGCTGCCAGTACTGACGGCAGCACATGTGCACATGTGACTTCCGAACTTAACTACCTCAACTACCCATGAGGACAGAGACCAGGACTCACGGGCACTGTGGAAGGCCATCCCACAGTGATATGCTTCTGGAATAGGCTAAATCATAACTTGTGATGAGTTAAGGGGCCTAAGACCCTGAATGCTTTAAGCTCTCCTGACTATTCCCTTTCAAAAGAAAATAGAAAATTATCACATGAAGTGGTCACTAGGCACAAATGATTCTTCTTCAAACAGATTCCCACAGGATTCCCCTTGCAATTACTAAAATATACTACCTGATGTGCCACAAGGATGACAGGTACTGGCATTTAAGGCAATCTAATTTCCATAGCCCTCTCACAACTTCTCCCCGGTAGATCGCTTTTGTCGTCCTTCTCCAGGACCGATTTCTTGCAGGTGAACATGACGAGCAGCAGCATCGGCAAGTGCCACAGACTGCAGAAGAAGAGCTTCCTGGAGCTGCTGCGGTCGGCGTCCCTGTAGAACCGAAAGCCGAGGTAGGAGATGTAGAGGTTGATAGGGAGCGAAATGATGGGGAAAGTCCACGTGGTGATGTCGAGGACAGGAGCCACCGTTGAGAGTCCAATTAAGGCCAAGCAGTGACGCAGAGCCACGCGCCTGCACAGCCCCGGGTGCGTGACAGACATCATACAGTATCCTCCTCGGGAGTAATCTTCCCGCAGACCCCAGCTCAGGGCATTGAAGTGAGGGAACTGCCAGGAATAGAGGATCCCTCCTAACAGCAATGCACCTGCAGAGGGAAAGAGAGTGTTAGAGGGTCCCTGCAGGGAGTGCCACACACAGACCTCGGCTGTCACACCCGACTTGCAGGAGGGCAGTGCTACCCACCTGTGGACACCAGTGACACCAGTGACACTGCACACTGGTGACACCGCTCTGTACAGGGACAGGGCAGCCCTGTAAGATAAGGAACCTCTGGTTTTCATGGCATTCACACAAGGCTGGAGCATGGTGGTTTGTCTGGTTTTGGAGCACTTAATTTGAAAAGCACTTGCTGAAAAGCAAGTCACTTCCTTCTAATGAACTACTGTTAATTGGCTCCTGCATCAACTGTCTCTGCCTGAGGGAAGACTGGTAGGAATGAAGTGAAATTGGACAAGAGACTCTTTTCCTGGCAGCCTCTAGATTCTACTCTCAGGTTCCTGAGTTGGTGTGCCCAGAGAAGAAAAAAGCCAGCATCACATTGACCAGACACAGGCAGCCCGGCTCAGTGACAGAGGAAAAGGAGGACAAGCTGAGGCTCCTGAGCCCTGGGGAAACACCACACCCTGGCAGGCGGGAGCAAGGCCAAGCCCTCTGTCTGCCCACTGCCTGAGGGACAGAACTGCTCCTGGTATGGGACAAGCTCCATCACAGACCTGGGCAGGGGGCAGAACTGGCAGAAACAGTTAATGGACTAACAGGAGATGGAGAACTTACTCCTTTAAACCAATTGCAGAAACTTCTCATCAGTTTGATCAAGTAACTCTATTCACACCAATTAATTACTTTTACATTTAAAAAGGAGCTACGGAAGCACCACATTTCCACAGCTCTTCCTGGGACACAGTACAGAGTTTACTGAACCAGAAGCAGCTCACGTGTTAATTTCAGTGAGCCTCCAGACCAAACTCCCTTCACTAATTTTATCTGAAGACACAAAAAATCCCCCAAGGCTGTTGCAATGTTATGAGCATTCCTGGGTTTTCCTTTTGTTTCCTCAGCTCTCAAATCCTCTGCTTTTGCATTAACACTTTCTTTGTATCTCCTTGCCTCCATGAGCTCATTCTCTATGGAAACTCCTTCTCCAACTGGAGCCATGCATCCAGCATTTTCTTAATGATCCGAGAGAAACAGCAACACTTATTTGCAAACAGGTTAAGGTATTTAAATTCTTCCCCAAACACTCAATTCTTCCCCAGCAACTCTGACAAAGCCCAAGTCACTGTGTCCTCTGAACAGCTTCATGGTTCAGATCTCCTCTCCATCTAGTCCTTGTGCATGTCTAGCTCTTGTCTCTAACAGCACAACTCACACTGGTGCACGTAAATAATAATAAACTCGGTCTGTGAAATTGCCTTTTTTTCCCCTACCTTACCACCAGTGAAGGAACTCTCCATTAGACTTCATGCAGGTTTCCAGTAGCTTATAAATCCAGTATTGGTGTAAAAGACCCATTTAATTTCTTTTTTGAACGAGTAACAAATACTCCTTCAGGTGAGTATGCACGTGAAGCACAGAGATAGACACACATACCTTGGGTGTGCCACTTTCAGAACAACACTGTTTGCCATGAATTCCAGGTGATTTCATGGGATCACAGAACGGTTTGGAAGGGACCTTAAAGATCATCTCATTCCACTCCCAGCCATGGCAGGGACACCTCCCACTGTGCCAGGCTGCTCCCAGCCCCAATGTCCAGCCTGGCCTTGGGCACTGCCAGGGATCCAGGGGCAGCCACAGCTGCTCTGGGCACTCTGTGCCAGGGCCTTCTCCCAGGGAAGAATTTCTTCCTCACATCTAATCTAAACCTAGTGTGAAGCCATTCTCCCTTGTGAACTCCAGACCCTTGTAAATAGTCTCTCTCCATATTTCTTTTAGGCCCTTTCTGGTACTGGAAGGTCATTATTCGGTCACTCCATTTCTTGGTCTATGGCCGAAAATGCTTCAAATACAGCTATTCAATCCTTTTAAAGTTGATTTTTTGGATGTGGATGTTAGCACCTTTTCTCAATTGGAACCTTTTAAGACAGTTGAAAATTATGTACCCCAAAATTACCAATAAATTCAGAATATCGTGGCCAGAAAAGTCACTTTGGTCCTAAGAGAACGGTATTTGATTCAGTTCTGCTGAAACCTGAGGGAGCAGCTCTGCTGAAATAAACCAAAATTAAACTTACTGAAGGATCAGTTCTCCCTACACCAGGAGAACCAAAGGGGAAATGTTCTTGTCATAAGTCATTCTTTAGCTTTTTCCTATTCTTGTAAAACACATTAACAGAGGCAAGATCCTGAATGTGCTACACCTAACAGAGCAGTATTTTTCAAGTATCTGAAGTGCTTTAGTGATACTAGCTTGTCATTGTTCAGACCTCAGATAAAGGTAAGCTACAATTATCCATCAGCTGAGGACACTTCAACAGATGAAGCCAGGCCTAAGACATGGAGCAGAGGCCATCCCTGCTTCCCACAGCTCTGGACCCGTGTCCACATCCCTGTGTTTCGGCTCTAACACAGGTTTTGCTTATTCAGTTGTTCAAATGTTGTGTGCAGCCAAGCTTAAAACACACCCTAAACCTCAAACACACAAAGCCCTTTATCAGTTCCCTATGACACCATTAAAAAAAGTCATCTGGAAGAAACTTTTAAACACAAACAGACCAACTAAAACACTCGAGGCTGGATTCCCGTTTACAAAGCTCTGGTTTCTACATGCAAGCCTTTGGAATTTAATTACTTTGACTACATTACAACCATTGAGATAATTGATATTTTACAGAGAAGCTGAACAGTGAAACAATTTAATAGCCCATTATGAGGACTTTAACTGACCCAATCTTTTTGTTCAGTTCCTATGTGCTGGGACATCCTGTAATTTCCTCGGTCCAGGCGGAGATTGTCGGTGTCAGAGATTTTTAAGTGTCACATAAGACTGATGACTTGCAAAGCATGGCACACAGTACAGTAAAAGTCAGCATCCAATGAGCTCACAGTAGGCATCTTGTCGAGCCCAGAGCAGACACTGTAATACGCATTAATTACTAGATGAATGTTAACTATGTCATAATTAAGTCAGCAGTGTTTTTAAGCAATATTACAGTGAGACAAACTCTGGAGACTAATCAAGTTCCAAACAGAGCTGAGTCTACTCTACAGCCTCTGTGCTGTTCCCAGTAGTTTGGGAACTCACCTTAATCAATGCAAATCTCCCTTTTCTCTAAGAGTTTATAATTAAGTGAACATCAGATGAGGTTGTTCCCAACTGGACCACGCGGACCTGGCGCAGGGTTCACAAAAGCAAAGCCTGTTGTCAGAGCAGAGTCACTGCTTGGGCAGCCAAGGGACACCCAGGGACAGGCAGCACCTTGGGGTCTCTTGGCCCCTCCACAGCTTGTGGAAATCTGAGAACAGGTGGACTGACAGAAACTCAGAGCTCTCTGCTTTTCTGCAGTAGTTCATAAACTGCAGGACCACAAGTACCTGGCTGGTTTGTGGATATCCAAAACTCCTGGGCCTTTTTGGCCAAATTTTTAATTGCTGCAATTGAGGCCATTTACGATCAATTCTTCTCTCCAAGTGTGAGGACCTGGGACAGATGCAGCAGACACTTAGAAACCCCAATAACTTGTCAGATCAGTCCTGTTTGATTTTGGAAAAAAAATGAAGTCAACTACAGAAGACAGGGCCCAGGTCTCCAGAACTCTTTCACTCCTGTGCACAAAATAGGAATAAAATATTTTCTTCCTGAGTTCCTACTCTTTCATGTCTTTTCACTGTCTTAAATAATCTCAAAAGTTCCAGGATTGCAGAGAACCAGGTAGGTCCTAAAGCACCCATGGAGCCCAAGATAAATAACAGGTTTTATCATTCCTCATGAATTTTAAGGTTAAGCTATTATTTCCTTTCTTAAATTCTTCTTTGTGATTTATTTAAATAGTAATAGACCTCCTTTTTAATAAACAAGAACAAGCTGAGAGTTTTATTTTATTTTAATATCTAAGATAAAGCAAAAATGTCAACTGGCATTGAAGAAGGTAGAAAATGGTCCTTTTTTCTGTAAATATATTTTTATCTAGTGAAATACTGAAGCTTTATAAATTGCATTTTTCCTAAAACAAACAGGACATTAAATTCCACAGTCATTCAGCAACTGCTTGGATGTTTTACAGTTCAATAAATTTGGGTAATATTTGGAAATAATTGTGAGATGAGACTTTCAAAAGCAACTAGTGACTTTGGGTTTGCACACTGCAGCAGGTGACAGTTTAATTTTCAGAATTACAAGAGCAAGAAGCCCACCCCTCTGAAGTTCTGCTCTTTAAAGTGTCAAGAAGGCCATGTGGCTCTTTATAAATTTTGATTAAAATTTCATGATTCATTCCTTCTAGAGCAATGTATGATGATCTCATTTGCTGGATGATCCAAATCTCAGGTGAGAAAACAATGCCAGTGCAGGAGCCAGACTAAGTTCTTGAGTAGGAAGAGTCCCTAAGAGCAGGAGGCTGGAAAATGGTTTTTAGGGTGTAAGTCCTTGCAGGCCATGAGCTCTGACCACTGGTTAACACCTGCAGAGGAGAGCAGAGCATTCAGGCAGCAACGGCTCCTTGTCCTGCCCACCCTGGGCTCACACCAACACCAGTGCCACAGCGATGAAAAGCTCCCTACGCAGATGTCAGTTCCCCAAACTTCTCACGTCCCATAAAGGAAGTGTTCAAGTCCATACAACATCCATTCAAGAAAGAATAAGTACATGCAGCTGCTGAGTTATCAGTGCCAACATAACTCTGAGCAAACTGAGCAACCTGAGAACTGCAAACTTACCTTCTTAACCACTAAAGGGCAGAAATAATGTTTGAATTCTGCCTGTCTGTCTCGTGCTGAGGATGCCACTCTCTTAAGTAATGATTTGAAATATGCCTCTTTCATGCTGGCAATACCTTTCATCATCAAAGAGCTTTATACCTGTTCAGCTGGCACATGGAGCCACAGTGATGGTTTCACCCACAGATGAATTATTTCAGCTGTCTGCCTTAAATGAGACATAACAGTTTGGGATGGTCCGATTGAAACTCAAAAAAATTTCTGAAGACAAGTTTCTCCAGGGAAGGACTGGAGTGCTCCAGGCTGGAGCAGAGTGTGTGCTGGTGGAAGCTCCAGCCTCAGAAGCAGGGTCAGCTAGAGGCAGGTGAACATGGGCCTGTCCACACAAGTCAGGACAAACACGTCCCAGATTATCTGCAGGGACTGCTGTATCAACACCGTGTTCCTGAAAACACTCTGCAGAGAAACAATATGTGCTCTCTTCTTGCCCTTCTCATTGTTCTGTAAAGAACACACAGTGCTTTCCCACTGCACAGAGTTCTGCAAACCTCTCAGATCATGTTCAGGCTCCAGGCAGGACAAACACTATTCATTTAATCAATAAAAAAAAAAAAAAGCAAAAGGAACGGGAGCTAACCTATAGCATCAGTTCAAGAACAGACTCGCTCCTTCAGTCCTTCCTTTGGTGCTGCATGTATTACTGGGAAGTGGCCAACCAGGCATTAAAATAAACATGGAATAGTTAAATATCAGCTCCAAAACAGATGTTGAAATCTTAACTGCATTTCCCAAAGCTGGTGTTTACTGCCTTGGCAACCTAAGAATGCTGTTTTGCTTAAAGCACGATTTTAGTAATTCTTCTGCCTTGAATAATGTAAAAGAATTTTAAAATTATTTCCAGACGTTGGTAGCTCTGACTTATGAGAGGAAAGCACCAGCCTTTTGTCTCCAGTAAACGGGAACGAGTTTGGCTGCTGCAAGGAGGAAAGGCTTTGGCAGTGCAAGCTCAGCCTCTTAATGGATCGTAGTCGGGAAACAACCACACACCGTTTTACTTGATAGCACACAACTGGCTCTCTTCCCTTAAAAGATGTTGAACAAATTACTCCTCTTTAATCCAGACAAGGTAGATTAGAGCTCAGAGATTTGACTAGGTCCAGCTGTATCCACCTGCTTGTGAACACCCGTGCTGTCTCAGGCTGCCTTTTCTACCTTTTCAACAAGAAATTTTAACATAACCAGTCCCAAACTCTTCACAGTCCTACATGAGTTTTACAGGATGTTACATTCACAAGAAATTCAGAGGATACATGTCCAAAACCTTTCTTTTCTGTCTTTTCTTTTGTGCTCATTCACAAGTTTAGCACAGTAGTCTTCCCTGGAGATTTTTAACTATGAGCAATTATGGGGGTAAAGAAAGATTTTAAAATCTTGTCAGAGCCTAGTTGCCCACTTCAGGTACAATGTAATCTGAAAGGATTATTTGGGGGTATTGGTACAAAGATTCACAATGGTTTGGAGAGTCATGGCCAGAACACACTGTGGTGTCCTGATCTGTAAGGACTGGTTTGTTAGCTCCTGTTTGCATTTTCTGTTTGTGAAGGAGAGCTGAAAGGTACAATCATTACTGCCGGTGCTTCAGTTTGTTTCAGAGATGGAAAACGATTCTTACATCAACTGACCTCCAGTTACAATTGTTCAAGATACTGTCCTGATACCACCCCTCCTGAGGAGAAATATTACCAGCTACTTAATTCTTCCCACTGTCTTTAGAATTAAGGACAGGATTACCTCGTCAAAATTTACATCCTAATTTGCAATTATGAAGCCTTCTCAAACACAAATACATCTGGGAATTACCTAGACACCAACCTTAACCAAACTGATGCAATCCCCCTCTACTTTGCCTACATCAGCACCACAGCAGGACGACAACCAGCACTTCTGCTTCCACTGGAAAACAAAAGCAGATGCTGCTGCTTGTGCTGGATGCCGCGGGAGAGGTAAAGCAGCCTTGAGGGGAAAAAGGGAAAGTATCACTTCTAAAGCTCTGCACAAGGTCCCTGAGCTGGGACAATGGTCCCGGCTGTCAGTGTGGGATGCACAGGCCAGCCCACACTGCGCCCTCCAAGGTTACACCGTCATGGAAACCAAAGACGAGGAGGAAAACACTGGAAAACTGAAAAGCTTCATGGTCAGGAGTTTCAATAGCTGTTTCTTTTGAAGGAGGGCACAAAAGGCCTGTGGAACAGGAGCGTCTAGGGGCTGCAATAGACTCCTCTGGGGCAGCACTGAAAGGGAAGGGGATGTTGGCCATGTGTTTGGCTTGTCTGCAAAACAAAAGGATCCTCAGTGTCCACTAGGAATAGGAAATGAAGTTGGCTGTGGGGTTTTTCACCTTGAGAGAGTGTTCCTGCCTTCTGCCTTTAACAGAAGGAAGCCAGATGTCCTCAGGTATGCTTGCCACATGGAGAAAAGCTGTGCGTGTATGGATACACACAGGCATGCGCACTTCTTGTGTGACACACAACAGGTTATTGCAGCCAAAAGCCTCACAGGGAAACACCTTTCATTACACAGGCAAGGCCGAGAAAACAACAACGCCATACATAACTTGCCTTAGCTAACCCCAGGAACAGATGCCATAAAAAAGAGCCCGTTGGGTAAGATGAAAACACAGTCTTCCTCAAATATGTTTAGGAAGTATTTACTGAAGGACCAGACTCAGCAAAGGATTGCAAACCTGCAGAGACGTGCAGGGGCTCTTTGTCAGCTACCTCGTCCAGGCTCCAGCAAGGCTCCCACTAGCACAAGGGTGGGACTCCCTCCTGCAGACCACCCTGTCCTGATTTCTCTGTGGGTGTTATGTTTCACACCCAGGGGCACAGGGCTGCCCATCAGCCACATACAGGGTAGAAAACCAGGCAAAGAGCATGCTGCCTGTGAACTTGTAGGGTCAGTCCCCAGGTGCCCCCGCAGTGGAACTGCCATTTCTTTTGTCTCTTATGAAGATAGAAAGGAAGAAAAAACCAGCCCACTGGCTTTTGTGCTAAATTCAAACCAGCTGCTCACTAGTATTGTCCCTCTGCCTCATGTTTTACAGTTTTTACACCCACAAAGCATACTCCTGGGCCCTCAGCTCCAAGTCTCATATGTCAGTGACATGAGTATCTCTGTTTCCTCTGGAACAGACCACAAATTCTGCCCTTTCATCTGGGAAGTGAAACCCTGAAAAGCTGAGTTTACCAGTGGGAGTTTATAGCTGGAGCCTCCTCTGCTCCGGCAGCAGGACGCTGGAGCTGCCCTGCTCTGGCAGCTGGCTCCCAGACCTGTTCCCACATCAAGGGGCTTTGAAAGCTCCAAGTGCTTAACCGGAAGGGACACAAAGATCTCCAAGCTTATTTTGCATGCAATTAAGCTGTTGTTTCGCTCTCCCTCTCGCTGGCAGACGAGTGCTACGCCAGGGAAGGTATGAGAGACTCCAGCCATTGACAGGTTGGGCACAGGCTCCCCCCTCTTTCCTATTCTCCTTTTTTTGTTACTGAAACCATCCATCTGCCAAATGTCACTAGCTGATAAGAACTGCCCATTTTTAAATCCCCTTTTGAAAATAGATGCTGGCTGACATAATTAATGTCTACCATACAACACAATTTGAATTACAAAGTAAAGGCAATTTAAAAATCAACCTCCACATGATTACAATTGATACTGAGTCTATAAATTCCATAGCCTCAGGAATTATTTAAATTTCTGAAAATGAATGAAAATGAGTACAAGATGTCTTTCAGGGAAACGAAACCAGGAGTGGAGCATCTGAGATAAACTAAACAGTCTCTTGAGATAAACATTCTTTGGTGCAGTAATACCTATGGCTCCTGGGCCACCGCGGCTCTGCAATGTCTGCCACACTGTCAGGGCTCTTATCTGCTCTGCCACCACCACCTACTCAGAATAAATCCCTTTAGCTGATAAGCACATTAGGTTGAGGAGCCCTGCTTGTCACTTCCATCTCACTGGGTGGTTTTTATGAACTCCATGGCACCAAACTGCTCTGCTCCACAACACCGACCCCGCTCACCGGCAGGATCCAGCCTCCAGCGCCTGAGCAGAGCACGGTCAGGGGAAGAAGCACAAAAGTTCTTGGAGCTCCAGCCTAAGAAGGATATGGGACTGTTGGAGCAAGTCCAAAGGAGCCCACAAAGTTGATAAGGAGACTGAAGCGTCTTCCCTATGGGGACAGGCTGAGAGAATTGGGTCTGTTCACCCTGGAGAAGAGAAGGTTGTGTGGAGACCTCCCAGCACCTTCCATGATCTGAAGGAGCTACGAAGAAGCCTGAGAACAGCTCTGCATCAGGAACTGTAGTTACAGGACAAAGGGAAACAGGTTCAAACTGAGAGAGAGAAAATTTAGATTTGATATTAGGAAGAAATTCTTGGCTGTGAGGACGGTGAGGCTCTGGCACAGGTTGCCCAGAGAAGCTGTGGCAGCCTCATCCCTGAAAGCATCCCAGGACAGGTTGGATGGGACCTGGAGCAACCTGGTCTAATGGAAGGTGTCCCTGCCCATGGCAGGGCATTGGAACAAGATAATCTATAAAGTCCCTAACCATTCTATGACTCTATGAAAATGTGTAAGGCAAAAAAAGAGGCTGTGGCATTTGGAGACATTTACTCCGGATTCAGTTTTTCTGTTAACTAGAAATAACAAGTTTAAATGGACATTAGTCTAGGGAGAAAGAACAGCAGTGGGAGAGTAATTTAAAGCATGTATACACTGTGTCTCTCACTCACCAAAATAAACAGCTCTGTTTCTGAGGATCCCTGTGCACAAGCTCAGCAGCACAGCCAGGAGCCCTCCTGTGTGTGGATCCCATACAGGAGAAGGATCTGGCACAGAACAGGGGATGCTGCCAAGTCTGATCTCTCTTCCTGTCTCTCTGCTGTCACTTAAGGTTTTAAGTGAATGCCATTATTTTCCTGCTGGTCCTTCCCTTGTAAAATAATTTGAAGGTGTCTTGATTTACTAGAAAAACAAATTTCTTCAGAAACAAGTAGTCCCACAAAGGAGCAATGAAATCTGCCTTCAAGGAAGTAAACGTGTTACTGCAAATCACAGGCTGGCAGTTAAGTTCTGCACAAATACCCCAGTTATGTGGCAGTGATATCCATGTGATAAATTACATTTATCATGTACGTCTGACCGTCTCACCTGCACTCCCTCCCCCAGCGAGGAAATGTTAACATTCTCCATCTTTCATCAGTTTCAAACAGCTGCCATTAAAAAAACACAACCCCCTCCCCAAACCCACAACAAAGAATTCCACATCTTCCCAGAGATAACCTTATCTTTCGCTTTTGAAATAGGAGGTGTTCCCTAAATTACGCTGGCACAAAATCCAGGGTCGGGGGCGGGATGTTCAATCAGGTTTAGGAGCATATAATTAAAACTACCTATCGGGGCAGAAATGGAAGCAAACATTCCTGGGAAGTACCACAAGGTCTTTAAAGATGAATAGTGTACGGAATTGCTCGGAGGGCAGTGAGACCCTGGCACAGGTTGCCCAGAGCACCTGCGGCTGCCTCATCACTGGAAGTGACCAAGGCCAGGCTAGATGAGGCTTGGAGCCACCTGGTCTAGTGGAAGGTGTCCCTACCCATGGCGGGGGAGAGGCGAACAAGATGGTCCTTAAGGTTCCTTATGAACCCAAGTCATTCTACAATTCTATCATTATTCTATAAATTACAGCAAGTGTTTGCATCACTGGAAATATGAGGGTCCCAAATTTCTACCTGCAACTACACAGTATTTGACAAGGTATTCATCTTTGAGATCAGAAAGTCATAAACAAAATGAGGAAAAATTAAAACAAGGCTGCTCCACTATGAAATACTTTGTTATTAGCTCTGGAATTGAAAATGAGGAACCATCTTCAACTCTCTAAGGAAGCATCTCCAACTCTCCCAAAGGACAAGATACCTCACAGCATCCGTGCCATGGAACTCCTGAACGGAGCAGACATGACTGTCCCAACAGTTAAAGACAACAGTTCAACACTTGGCTCCCCCCACAAATGGTAATGAAAGGGCTACACTTAAATACTGTTTTCCCTACAACCAGCAACATGTACAACAATGTGGCTGCTGTGAGAAGATTACAAGGAGAGAAAATCCACAGGAAAACGTAAACTCAAAAAGCCACCACTTTAACAGTGAGAACTTTCATTCTCATTAGTTTCCTGACTCCCCTCCTTCACATTCCTCTTTGGTTTTGAATAGAATGATTTTTTTTTTTAGCGAGGTGCAAAGGCATTTTCACACCTCTGCCTAAAACTAGATTAAGTCTCCACACTAATTACACATTATTAATGAGTTTAACAACTGAGACCAGGCTGCTTAGGGAAGGGACGCAGGTCTGCAGGTTGCGTATGGATGCTCATGGATGCACACCTGTATTCCACATGGATACGATGCTGCCAGGGGCTGAACTCTCTTATTTGTAAAAGTAGAACATTTAACACTAAAAATCATAGTCTACAATGCCATTCTTTTCTTCTAGTTATTTCTTTTTTCTGTAAAAGTGTTTGTAGGGTTTGTGTTGGTGATTTTTTTTTTGTTTTCATTTAATACTGAAATGCACTAAAATATTACATTCCAGTCCCTGTTTTCAGGACTCTACCCGGGTGTGCTTCATTACAAACATCAGTATCAGCTCAATAACATTTCTTTCTCTATTAAATAAGCTGCCTGGCCTCCCTGATGCAGACTACGTGGTGATCATAAAACGTTTTAGCTACCCAGAACACCCTGGCTGTACACCAGATTACTGTGTTCTGACAAAGTCTGCCTGGGTGGTTTAAAGTTATCATCTTCCACTGCTGGCATCATTGCCAGGGATCATCCCCTCCACAGCAGAGCTGGCACAGGGACGGATAACCACATTTTAGCTGCAAATTAGAGAGAAAGCGCTTACTTGGGCACCAGTGGGGCTCCCTGCTGCTCTCTCTGCTGTTGTACAGGGACAGTTTTGCTCTTTGCAAAATAGGTCTCAAAGAGCAAGTTGACAAATTAAAGATAATGACAATCAGTGCCAGTTTAACATGCTGGGCTTTCACTGGCCTCTACAGCAAGGGCTTTTGGAGACATGCAGCTCTGCACTCCAGCTCCTCCAGGCTGAACTGTGCAGGTGAAGCACAGGCACATGAAAGTCATCCTTGGACACCAACTCTGCAATAAAGAGCTAAAACCAACACATAAATCCCTAAACAATGTTAGATCCAAGGTCTAAGCATCTGCAGCCAGAATGATAAGGGTCTTAAAAATAGATATTTTGTTTTTAACTAATTCTATAGAATTACAGAATCTTTAAGGTTGGAAATGTCCTTTCAGATCAAGTCCATTCATCAGCCCAGCACCATCACCATGTTCACCATTAAACCACATCCTCAAGTACCACATCCACACGTTTTTTGAACACTTCCAGGAATGGTGACTCCACCACTGCACTGGGCAGTCTGTGCAAATCCCTGACCACCCTTTCCATGAAGAAACTTTTTCCCTAATATCCAGTCCAAATGTCTCCTGGCACAACTCCAGGTTGTTTCCTCTCCTCCTGTCCCTGTTCCCTGGGAGCAGAGCCTGACCCCCCCCGGCTGCCCCCTCCTGTCAGGGAGTTGTGCAGAGCCACAAGGTCCCCCCTGAGCCTCCTTTGCTCCAGGCTGAGCTCCTTCCCAGCTCCCTCAGCCGCTCCTGGGGCTCCAGACCCTTTCCCAGCTCCCTTCCCTTCCCTGGACAGGCTCCAACTCCTCAATGCCTTTTTGTCATGTTCCCTCTTCTCTTCTAAAGTACAGAGCTCCTAACAATGTCTGTTATGCACTCCCTAACACAAGACACTATACATGTGCTCACATATAATTTCTAAGTCTAAGTAACTTTTGGAGAAGCAAATATTTGTATAGAAGCAGCACACACTGAAAAAAAACCCCCACAATGTCTTCCATCCTTGCTCTGGTTTAGATCTGTGTGGGAACCTGTGGACACAAAGCCAACTCAGACTGATTTTTATTAGGAAGTGCATAAAGAACAGGTTTTGTACAAATTCTGATAATTTCTGGTTAAAAGCCTTGTTGTTGAAAGTATTATTCAAGCCTTAAATATGCCCTCCTGTGGGATGAGTGTGTGCTAAACCAATTCTTAACAGACCTATTAATTGCACTTCATTAGTTGCTTGAGACTATAAGTTTGTGGAGCCACTTTGATTCTTAAGTTTCTAGCTGGCAGGAAAAACAAGCCCTGATTGTGTCAGAGTTGAGCTGCTGAAGAGATCAGTGTTTTACAAGGGATGTAAAAATGGTTCACAGTTACTAAAATAGAAATCTTCATTTGCTTTCCAAGGAGGGGGGAAGGAGCATTTATAGCTTAGAGTTTAGCAATGGGTAATTAAGAAATACACCAATAAATTAATCTTCCCAGGACATTTTCTGGCTTGTGGAAAGACAGTAAAACACATCTGGGATTTTTCCAGCTGTTGAAAGTTCCTTGCAAGTTGGATCCTACTGGATATGATTTTAATCCTCAAATCATGTAACGTCTTCTCCTATGTGAACACCAAAGATGCTATTTTCCTTCTGGTTTTTTTTTTAAGATTGTCAAAACACATACTCAATAGGACATGCTGCTTTATCAACTCAGGTTTGCCCTGAAATACCCTTGTAAGGAGAATGTTACCAGAATTAGCTGCTTTTGAAGCCCTAACACAGGATTACAGAATGGTTTGGGTTGGAAGGGACCTTAAAGATCATCTCTTTCCACCCTCTGCCACGGGCAGGGACACCTTCAACTAAACCAGGCTGCTGCAAGCTGCGTCCAACATGGCCTGGTCAGGCCAACAAGCACAAAGAACAAAGTTTACTGCCTTTTGAGTAGTTTTGTTTTTAGTTACCCCGACAACCGCTCACCCTGGTGAAAGGGTTTTATACTCACCAGCATCCAGACTCCCGGTAGCCGCGGTCCAGCCCATGATGGGGGGAATGGCCCCGACAACAGCTCCCACCCACGTGTTGGCAATGCTCATTCTCTTCAGGGGTGTGTAACAGCACGTGTAGAGGAAGATGTTGAAGGCCCCCAGGGCCCCGGTGAGAGGGTTCACTCCCAGCGTGAGCAGGGCAATTCCTGGGACTCCGCAGGAGGCAGCAAAGCAGACAGCGAGCAGGGGGCTGTGGGAGACATGTGGCACATGCTGAGCGGGAGCTGCCCTTAGCAAATGGCTGTTGTCCCTTTTCTTTGGTCCCCCCACAAAGTTACAATTGAATTTTTGTTGTTGTTTCACTCAGCCATTCAGAATTTTCCTGTTTGAGCCCCCACCCTAACAAAAGCCTTTCCAAAATTTTAAGACAATCTTGCTACAGCTCTGCAGTGGAGGTGATTCTTCATCTTGTGATCATAGTGTTCACCAAATAAATCCAAGCTCTGCAGGTAATGGAGAACTGTTCTCTTTATAGACAACTGGTGCTTTCAGCAGATCTTCCTCCTTAATTTTCATTTTAGTAAATTTAAACCTCTGGAAAAAGCACTCAGAGTTTAGAGTAAATTAAAATGGTTGCAGTTTGTCAGATTTTTGACTGACTGAAGTTATCCAAGGGATCCTTTGAAATGCAACAGGGTTAGACACAAAATTAGGAAGCATTTATGAGAAAAACAGTGCATTCAATAATTTTGAAATTACATCAATAGGAATAAAGTATTCTTTGACTTTACTGAAAAAAAGCCTGAATGTTCTTCACTCCCATTTATCTGATGCACTGTACTGAGCAGGGCGAGCCCACCAAAACAGTGCTGGCAGCAGAATCAAAACTGATTATCTTGTAAGCACGACTGAAATTAACTGAAGATATTTTACGTTTGGTCGAAAGCAGCAAACAACAGAGATGAAAATTATCTCTGTGGATTTCTATTGCACATCAGCTGAGAGCTCAGGGAAGGTTGGGGACCCATACTAAAATCTGCCAGAAAGTGGCTGGAAGGAGCTATGTAAACTTCTGCTAATAAATTCCACAACAAACATCTAAATAGGATGAACAAGGATTTTTTGTTTGGCTACCAGAACCACACTTGACAGGAAGCAAGATGACACAACCCTAAGGAAGCTTCAGTCGTATTCCTTGTGCCAGATCAAGAAGTTTGCTGCTGGTGGGGATCTCCTCTTGTGTGCTTGTTTGAGGTGTTTGGTATAACAGGAAGAGAGAACTAAAAGACTCTAAGAAATAATGTGGTGTGGGCACCTCTGGAAGGGAGGAAAATGCCATTAAATGAGTTGCATTTAATAATCCATGTGGCTAAATACACAGTTGTAGTCATCCATGTAAGACCAGAAAATACGTGCACTTACAACGAAGGTGTCTGCGTTGAGTTTAGCTTTACACCTTTTGTCTAACTGAAAACCATGCAATCCTTTGTGTTCTAAAATCCTCTCTGCCCTCTGGCCAAATCCTTAACCCTAAAATAGTAGTGCAAGCACTACTTCAACTCTCATATGAAAAATTTGCTGGTGGAGATGAATTTTATGGGAGTTTTATCAGCAAAAAATCCTACCAGTCAAATTTTGATACTAAGGATGTTTGTTAGGCCAATACAATACAGAGATCCTAAATACCTGGAAGAAATAAAATGAGCAAATCTAACGCTGAAGATCTGCCTTCAATTTAAATTGACTAAGTGATTTTATCCAGCTTTATCCATCAACAGATTTTAGGTAATGCAGTGTGCACAGAGCACATTTCTGTTCGGCGTTACCAGCCCTGGTGTAACCAATACAGCTGGAGTAGAGGGAGGGTACATCATTGCCTTTCACTGACAATGAGATGTATAAAATTTAAGGCTGTTTTCCAGAAAGGAGCCATATGGAGCTGTGCCCTGTGGTTCTGCAGCCCGTGGTGCTCCTTTGCAGAAAGGCAGCAAAACACGATCTGTACAAACAATCCGACAAACGGTCCCAATGCCGACCACAAATGCCGGAGTACTTTGTAGATGTTGCCCCTCTGTAGTGAAAGCCTGACTGGGCTCGGTTAAACAAATCTATCTTGACTGATTCTTGAATGAAACACAGTCAGACAGTAAACACCAGATTCACACAATACTCACTCTTGAGGCAACAAAAGACCAGTGTGACCCTACAAGGCCGGGCTGCCCACATCCACCCTGCAGGGCTCACAGACATAAATGAAGGCACAGTTTGATCTAATGCAACGAGCACTTTCTCACTAATCAGGAATGAAGACTTACCTACGTGTCTCCAACTCAAACGAACACTACCCACCATGAGCAGTCTTCTCACACAGGAAGGCAAAGGGTGGGAGTGTAAAGCCGTCCTGGATGAACCTTTTTTTTCCTCTCTCCCACATTGCTTCCCTGCAGCACCAACAGCCCTCAGTGCCAGCCCTGATCCCAGGTGTCTGCTGCCTTCATTTCCAACCAACGGATCAGAAAAATACTTTTAAGAAATAAGGCTTTATGAAAAGGGAAGGGTGAAGTTATGTGGCTGAGACCATGAAAAGAGTTGCTGTGATCCTGGTGGATGAGAACACATTTTTGTTTTAGTTTCTCCTTTTTTGCCTCTTTAAGGGAAGTTTCTGGAGGCACAGTATGTAATCACAGAATCACAGATTGGTTTGTGCTGAGAAGGACATTAAAGCCCATCTCATTTCAACCTTTCTCCAAAAGGCAGGGACACCTTCCACTAAACCAGGTTGCTCCATGACCCATCCAACCTGGCCTTGAACACTTCCAGGGGTGGGGCAGCCCCAGCTTCTCTGGGCAATTTGAGGCAATCAGTGTCTGTAATCATCCTAATGCTCTCAGGGGAGGACATAAAGTCAATGGAGTGGTTCCTCTTAAGCTGAACTACTTTACTATTAGACATCCTGAAGGAATCACATTTTCTACTTCTCTCTAGTGTTTCCTCAACAAAGAAGAGTAATTGTCTAAGGCCTGCTCCTAAAACTCCAACTGAGATTAGAAAGTCAAACTGTGATCTGATGATTCAGCTTTGTTATTTCTGCCTCTTAGAATACTATTTGGCATCACCAAGACACTGCAATCAAAAATCAGGATTTTTCTTTTACGGTGAATTTTCATGGAAAATTCCTGTATCAGCATCTAATGCTTCAATCTATTCCTGTGAATAGATTGACACTCCTGTACAAATGCAGACACAAAGCCCATATGAATTCTGAATAGGTGCATTCATGCAATCAGCAGTTGTAGGCAATTCATGTTCAGATGTTATGTAAATACACAAGAAACTTAATTTGGGACCATGCGTTAATGGGAAACTGGGCACACCAAACATATTCACATAAAAGCAGGTGAAGTATAAGTGCGTATATTTGAAAATTAGATTCAAAGCCTAATACAAAAGGCAATAAATCCTGTCTTCTCCCTGTCTGTCAAAAACCTTTCATAGACACGTCACCCACGTCTAAAAGGGTAAACTAAAAAAACCCCAAACAACAACGCTCTTTTGTTTAGCTGCAGCATGCCTGGAGTACCTTAATGGACTGGAACATTTAAATTCCTAGTTGATTATTCTGTATTAGATCTCATTATTATTGACAACTGTCTCTCCAGCCACAAAATCATGGATCCATTATGTCAAATGCAGCCCTAAAATAAGCAGAGCAGGGATGGTGAAGGAAGAATCCAGGCATGGGCTTGTGGGACAAGCAGGGAGGGTGGGAAGAGAAGAAACTTTATTTAGAGTAATTTCCATTTCCAAATGAAGCCAAACACATATCCTTGTGTTCCTCTGTGCAGGATTTTAGTAACAGTAAATACTCTGCACAGACTCTGCCCTTTAATTAAACTGCAATTTACCTACTTTTCTATGAGACAAAGACTGTGTTTGGGTTTTGGTGAGTATTCTGTGTCATCCAAGACACAGGTTCAGCAAGACCACTGTGCTTCCTCCCCTCACTCACCCACAGAAATTCTACTAAATGATCCCAGACTCTAGCATCTTCCACAAGTAAATAATACTGAGACAATAGAGGTGAGACTGATGGCTCAGAATAATTTCAATATTGCTACTGTGGGCCCAAATTCCATCTGCATATAGTGTCAAAACAATTTGCTGTAATAAGAGGAGGGACAGCCTGAACCAGGTTCCTGCACAGATGGGCTGAAAATAGCAGGAGCTCAAGAGAAGGTATTTTGGCAAAGAACACAAGTGTGATCCCCATCTGCAACTACATTTCACCATTACAGGCTGAGATACGAGTCCACTGCTGTTTCAAAACCATAATTAAAATCAGATTTCAGGAGGAAGCATCATAAGCTGTCTATTATTTCTGGAATCTCTAGGTACTAAAAATGTCCCCAGACTACTCATCAGTACAAAGCTGCTGGAGGAAGCCCCCTCCTCTTTTTCCTAATTTTTTCCAGGGCAGCAATAAATTCCTAAGGCTTCTGATGCCACTTACAAACTCAGACAGAAGCATCAGTCTGAAGGTTTCACCCTTTTCCAACAGCAATGAGAGGTTACACAAATAGAAGTTCAAGTACCACCCTTCTGACTGTTCCTGTGGCTGCAGAAGCCCACAGTCATGTAGTAGAAAGAATGTCCATGGAGATTTCCACCCACCCCCACGCAGAAAACCATTCTTCCCCCTAGCTGCTGATTTAGTTTTGCTTGTCTCCCAGCATCTTCTCAATTCCTGCAGCCAGGCAACACTAAGAGTTGCTGGAAACAAGTCCCAGGGCAGAAGCTGTGCCCGTGGTCACCACGACTGTCCTACAGCACTGAGCTATGGCTTGATCACCTCTGTCAGAGGGAGGACCAACAGTCAAAAGTATTTTTTTAAACTTACATTTATTTTTTTTAAGATCAGCACCCAAGAACTGCTGAACACTGCTCAGCAGCTTTTAGAGATCCACCAGAAAAATCAGGGAGGGTCATCAACCTCAGGAGTTAGAAGAGGCAATCCCATCCCATCTGGAGGAGAGAAAAGGAGCCAAGGATGTTACAAAGACTGTAAGAAGCCTTTCTATCCCACGGCTGAGGTACTGGAGATGCAGGCCCATCTCCTTCAAGCACACATCGGGACTGCATCTCTGTAACTTCCAGCCCTACTTGCCCTGCTGGGCAGACGCCTGGAACTGGCAATGGGATCATCTGCTGGCACAAGTGCCACCAACTCAGCTGACTGCGAGAAAGGAGCCAGAAGGCTGGAAAAGGCACATTTTGCCCCAGATTGCAATGGCAGCATCCCTGAAATTATTTTTCATGGAAGGTTAAAAAATCCCCTCATACAGTTTCTATGTTCGAGGTAAGGCCCAGAGCATTCAAAAGAAATCCATAATCATGGCAGAGTGCTGAATGATGGCAATCTACCAACTCTGAAATTAAATTTTAACTTTCCATGCAAATCCTTTCAGGCTGTGTATTTATATATTTAGTAATAAAAACCATATTCATGACCATTGTCAGCTGTAAAAGTTCTATTGTAATAACAACACTACTAATGGGAACTAGAACTGGAACAACACTGCGTGGATCAGTAGCTTCATTGCTGATGACTTTACTAAAAAGATTCTGATTTTTTTTAATAAAAAACATTAGATAAAACTCCCAAAGAGCTCTACACATCCAGACTGAGGATATACCTGATAGAAAAAACATCCACGTTCAGACGTGAGATTCTGAACCAAAGCGGTTACATGATGACCTGATCTAGTGGGTGGCATCCCTGCCCATGGCAGAGGGGTTGGAATTAGATGGTCTTTAAGGTCCCACCCAATACAAACCATTCTGGGATTCTGCAATACATCATGACTCCTAATTAGTATAGTTTTGAGGCTGCAGTTTTTAAGGACTCAAAGAAAAATATTTTTACATCCAACTACAGCTTTCAATTACAGACTGGATTTGTCTCAAGGAAAGATTTCTTTCCAATTAAAAGGAAAAAAAAACAAACTGTAACACTGGCAGAATGGAAATACAGCCAGACCTCTATTTCTTTCATGTATTTCTGATTCAGCATCAGTCAGAAGCTTTGCTTAACACAAACAATTCATGCTCTCACTTTTGATATTCTCTTCTACAGGTACATTGTGGCTGAATATTACGAAAAGTCCGAAAACCTATTGATTGAAACTGAAACTTCCAAAGTACCAGAATTATATTAAACTGAACAATATATCTCAATGAGCTAAAATGGTACTATTTTAAGGGAGAAAATGCTGAGAAAGATCTTAATAGATATTAATTCATTCTCTTTCAGTCATGCAAGAGAGTTCATGAGTCATGACAAGGGAGGAAGGATGATGCAGTTTAAAACTAAAACGTGAAACTAAATTATACTTTTAATTGGGGATTCAATTTTTCTTCATCAAAACTAAAACGTGAAACTAAATTACACTTTTAATTGGGAATTCAGTTTTTCTCCATCAACTGCATATATCAGAATACAGCTTGTCTATCATTTAGTGCTGAAGACAGACAAGCAAATGGGGAGCTTTGTCAAGTCCTTCTTTTATTTCTTAATGAATTATTTAATTTTGTCTTCACAGGTTAAGAAGTAGTACCTACATTCTGTCTGTGTCTGGTATTTCATCCCCAAAAACATGTTGCTGCGGCAGATCAGACTCTACATGTACTACAAGTATTGAATTTTATATCAAATCCCCTTTAACTGGGTGCACCACGATTTTTAAAATTGCCAGAACACACTTGTTGCAATTCTGCCCACTCATGTTTTTGTGACTTTTTTGTGATTTGATATCTGGTAATGATTACAATAAAGATGTTGCTAATCTCAGACTGGACAGCACTTTTCCCCAAATGTGAAAAAAAAGTGAAAAAAAAAAAAAAAAGAGGAAAATAATGGAAAAGTTCAAAACTTGACTTGTAACATAAAATCTGAGCTAAGGAAGAATTCAATGTTAAGAGGAAGTATGAGACTGGTAGGCACTCCCAAAAAATTTATGGAGCTGGGTTAACAGAGAGAATTTAAGCACACTTAAACACCACAACAATTGTGTCAGCAGAAAAAGAGTTTACAGACTTGATCCTCAAATAAACCTGTTTAAAATTAAATCTCTCTGAAAGGAATCACCCCTAATACCTTTCCTTTGTCCACAGGGCCCAGCCAGGCTCATCAGCATCAACCTGGATGTGACTTTGAATGACAGCTGGACCATCCAGGGAAACAGCAAGGATTCAATGAGCGATGTCTAAATCTCCCAAGGAATGTCATACAGTGAGAACTTGGCATAAAGGGAGTTCAGTGATGGATAAACATGTATCGCTGGCTAAGTCTCATCATGGAGTTGCCTTTTTGAGTTTTGCCTCTAAATTGCAACCAGCTCTGGCTTTGCCATCAAATATACTTGCTCAGAAGTGTATTTAGTAGAAATAAACACAGACTAGGATAAAATACTGCCTCTGTCAATTCATTTCTCTCCCAAAGAAGAAACAGACCAAGCGTGGAGCTCAGGCCACCTTGCTACGGCCATGTATCATTGTATAAAAGCATAATCAACATTGTATTTTACCCAAAGTGGGGGCAATTTGTTCCTCTCACTCCTCAAGAACCCAAGCTGCAGATGTTCTGTCTCCCCTGCCAGACCAAGGTGCTTTAAAACTATCATAAACAAACACGGCTGATTTAAAAGAATCATTTGATCCTGAAAGGGACACATCTCTCTTTTTTATGCTTGATTAAATCAAAATTGGCTTGATTGATTTTGCTGAAGGTTTTCGCAAAGGCGCCTTAGTGTGGATGCTGAGGTGATGCAAGAATTTCAACTCGGTCAAAGAAGGAGAAATCAGGAGTCCCACCCTTAGCATTGAGCTTTCTCCTACACATCTCCTGCTCTCATTTTGACCAGTTTAACTCCCTGCAAATGATACCAGGATCTGTTTTTTCATGAGCCTGCCCTGAGGTCCAGGTCTGGGATGAGATAGCTCAGTGCACCATGGGGAGACTTGCAGTTCAGACAAAAAGAAAACTTTTATGCTGCCCTTGTTATTAAGCAGACACTCCAATTGGAAGTAAAGAATTACAAATGATAAGGACCTATACTTACAAAATGTTTATGCTCTTATTACACTTGACATCCCCACCAGAATGTTAATCATAACAACCATAAGCAACCCTGTGGAGTGTCAACACGCTTGTGGTATATGGCTTTGTTAGGTAGCAGTGAAGGGGTGAATAATAATATTCACAGCTTCCCTGCAGTCATGAAAATGTAAATATTTTTTTAAAGTACTTACAAGACAAACCTACAGTAAATCCGAAAAATGTCCCCCATAATATTTAAACTAAATCCTCCTCTTTAACCTAACCTTAGAGCATGGCAGTTAAGTGATCCATTCATTCTACTCCAAAATCTCAGTTTTCTCTTTGTTTAAGAGCCAGATACCACCTGACTAACAGGATGGGTAATTTGGTTTCTCCAGAAACATTTTTCTGTGATGTAGAATGATTAAATCTAGCGTGCTTCTGCTGAGCCCTCAGCCAACAATTGGAAAGCAGTGGGTAAAGAAGTCTCAGGCCAGATCTCAATCCCATTCGGACAGAGAAAACAAATGTTCTAGAGTATTTACCAAGATGCTCTTCAAAAACTGAAAGAGAGAAGATAGCCCAGTCATCTCAGCACAGGAACATTGCTTCTAAATACATTTCCAGGAGCAATGAAAATGAAGGAATTAAGTTATTCCCTGCAGCCAAAGAGAGCAGGACAAGAAGCACAGGTCTGCCATGGGAAGAGGATCAGTCTCTAGACACCAGCCAGCGGAAGAGCAATGGAGCAGATTGAGCCTGACAAATTCCAAGTTCAGGCAGATCCTTTCTGCCCATCTGCAGATTCCCCTGCACCATTGCAAACATGCCTTTGATGGCTACAGCATGGGAACACGCTATAGTGAACTGTTAGCTGCCAAGTCTCATCTCAGAGGTGAAAAGAATGAGGATGGCTGTATTTTGGGATTCCTGTATTATTATCTAGGTAGATTTTCTACAGTTACCATCTGGAGTTACGGGGTTTTTTAGTGGAAAAACAAAGAAAAACTTTTCATATACCACCAAAGTGCATGAATAGAACATAATCATTGTCACACAGGCAGCAATAAGAGTCACTGGAGCTCCTTTCCAGCACGATTTATAATTTTATATTCCTTGTGATTTTATGTCCCTAGCAAAAAAGAACTAAATAAAACATATCAAAGAGGTTCTCCACATATCTCAACCTCAGGAATGCAGCTTTTCTAGTCATAGACACCAGAGAACAAGCATCTGTGTTCACACAGCCAATTAAAGCACAAGAAAAACCTCTTTTATATCTGACTGGCGAAGCTGATAACATGTAAGTTATAACTTGTATGAGACATGATAAACTCTGTCCTTCACAGAGAGAAATGCACAGATCTCAGGGTAGAGCAGCTTCTAATCAGAGGCAGCTCCATAATGGACTTGTTGAGCAGTGACATTTCCTACACCACTTGGCAGAGGGTGAATGATGACACTGTTGTGGTTAAACCAGATAAGGTTCAATACCAATATAGGGAACGAAGTGTTGGGGTTTTGACTGCATTAAGCCAGAATTTACAAACGTGAACCTGAAATGTTTGACACACATGGGAAGAAAAGCCATCAGGAGAACACTGCCCCTAAGCTAGGGAAAGGATCTTGGGCTTCAAGCTTAAATATTGTTTGTTTGTAAAAACTCACTTTAACATCACCTTTGGAGAAAATGACTCATCACAAGTCAATTAAAGAAGAAAAGGCGCAATGGCTGCAATCAGTGTCCAAGAGGCCCATTCATATTAGACACAAAGATGGCAGGATTAGTGTACAATGACTCGGTTCCCTCCAGCTCCTGCAGCTCTACCCCCCGGCGAGGAGCTGACAGGAGAGGGTAAGACAACTCCATTAGGAGCCCATATCACCTCTCTGCAGTGTTCTCCACAAGCAGATGGAGCAGCTATTTAGCAAAATGCACCGTGACTCCTGCTTTATACACGAGCATCTGGGATGTTTCCCAGTGTGAGGCAAGGCACAATGTACTCCGATTTATCAACTGTCCCCCATGCAATTAAATATTCAGATAAATAATTTGGAGGTAAAGGCCCATAGGCTGAGCTGAAAAGCAGCATGGCATGAGGGGTCAAGTGTTTCTGCAGGATTTATATTTACCCAACGGTGCTGCCTGCAGAGAAATGTCTGTGTTGAGCTGCGGCAGAATGAGGCCCGGGCAGGAGGGAGCTGGAGAACCAGCGACTGCTTCATTTCAACGGAAACAAATTTAAATGTGGAGTTAATAAAATGACCCTCTTTATTGCCCTAAGAAACAAAATATATATGTAGTTAGAGCTATGTAATTTCCTCCTAACACACATTTTGATCTGAGGATAATGTGCAGTATCACCATTTTTCTGTGCATTCTACAAAAGGCCTCGAATACCTTAGAACCATTTAATCAACATCCTATGCAGGCAGTGAATAGATAATTGAAATATAAGTACTGTCATCCATATCCCCTTTGGGAAAGAGACACAGTAAGCATTATATCATTCCATTAGACCATCCTTTGATGTGGGTTTTACTCTCATTAAACTATGTTTTAGCCCCAAGGTTTCTCCCCCCCACACCTCTCTGTGACATGGCCATGCCAGAAAAAAAATTTTAAAATACCCTGCTGTTCTAAAGGCAAGAAGTACATTTTTACAAGCAATTGTACATGTCAAAACTATAAAGCTGTCTTTTAAATTTCTTGTTTACCAAACACAGTCAATGACAGCTCCTGGAAAACACAGGGTAGAAAAAAAAAAAAGAAGGCAAGAGGGTGGTGGTGGGGAAGGAATGCATTTACTTGTTTTCAAATAATAAAGCCTGAATACAAGCAGGATAAGAAAGTCTTGAAAAGGCTGCCGTGATGGCGTCTGCTTTGAATTGTTCCCTGTTTAAACAAGAGGAAAGCCTCCCACTGAAAAAAGAAACATTTTTATCATTCAAAAAGATCTGGAGGCAGTCCCTTTAAAATGAGGCATTTTCTAAACAAAGTATCAGAATGTTCCCCTGCAGGGAATGAGCATCTGATCTCTTAAAAATGATTATTCTTGAAGAACTGTAGATTTATGGAGTTTTTGTTTTATTTGTTTTAACTTAAGTAGAATGAAACCTGTCTGAAATGGCCACCCAAGGGAGCAGAGCCACCAGCTAAGCAGGGGCTGAGCTCTAAAGGGAACCCAAAGTTGCACCAAGACCCTGGGGGCTGTTTTAAACCTCTGGCTTAACCAGGGCTAGCAAAACACTTAATACAGGTCTCAGCGTAAGCCCAGGACATGGATTTTCTCTCGCTTACATCCATGAAGCCCCACTAACATCAGCAGGAATGTTCCTGCTTTACATTAGTGTTAACAAGCTAAGAATCAAGCTAATTACCCTGAGTCATTCACAGTGATCACAGGAGGAATTTTGTTTTAAAATGCACACCTCTTTTCAGCATGGACTGGTTTTGTTACACTTGTAATAGCGGGTCTGCTACAGGCAACAGAGTGGAAAAACTAAGCTTTACATACAACTAGTCTTGAGTCACAATGTGTTCCTGAAAACAGAATTTCACATGTTGCAGTTTTCTATTAGTTCATGAACATCCAACTTGTGTATCTGCAATAATAACTACAATTCGCAAATACAAACCATTGGTGAGAAACAATACTAGCATAGGAGCCCTTTTCGGTCTTGATTCTTCAGGAGTTTGGCTTATAGTTTAAACTGAGTCAACACTCCACTCAGAAATATCAGTGTTACTGCCTCCATTAACTGCAGTAACCATCAACTGTGAACACGAGAAGCTGAAAGCTCACAGACAGAACACAGCTCCTTGGGCATTGCTAAGGGAAGAGCTTAATGGGATTCTTGGAAAAAATATTCACCAAATGACACAAAGATTTATTTCTGTTGAAGCATTCAAGGCATTAGCTGTGTTGTGCCACCTCCTGCCATTTTGATAGACTTAAACTTCTTAAATGTGTATAGAAAAGTAGCTTGAGTGCAAATAATCTGCATAAGGAGAGTATTAATAAATTCCACACCATGTTAGTCTTATCACAGAATCCCAGAATGGTTTGGATTGGAAGGGACTGTAAAGCTCAACTCTTTCCACCTTCCTGCCACGGGCAGGGACACCTTCCACTATCCCAGGCTGCTCCAAGCCCTGTCCAACCTGGTCTTAGCCACTTCCAGCGATGGGGCAGCCACAGCTCCTCTGGGCAACCTTGGCCTGGGCCTCACCACCCTCGCAGGGAAGGATTTCTTCCTAAAATCTAATCCAAATCTACTCTTTGGCAGTTTGAAGCCATTGTATTGAAGGGTTTTGAGACGAGACTTAGAGCAAGCGGGCCTGACCTGAGACGACTCTGCTGTGAGCAGGACATGGGTCCTCATCTCTCCTGAGGCTCCTTTCAGCCTGGACCATCCTCTAAAGCTGCCAGTACAACGCTTCATGGTCGAGGAAAGCGAAAGAGAAGCCCCAGCCCCACTTCCAGGCAGCCACTGCTGAGGCCAAAGCCAAAGAACTGGGCACAGAAAACAGCTGTAAGGTGCAAAATACTGCAGGAGCAGAACTGAACAATGACTACACAGCTCTGAATTGGTTATTTAGAACATACTGTTCAAGGTCTTTTTTTCTTTTAAGATGAAGAACTATTCTTGTACAACTATGAAGACTTTTATGAGTCATTAGCACAGCGGATCCAGCAGTACCCTAAGTTCATAAAACAGCCACTTTTTAGAAGGAGTGTGTGCATTTCTGGGTGAAGGGTGATCAAACCTGTCACTTTGCAGAACATAAAAGAGCAGGACACTTGTCACCCTTGAGGCTGATCTCCCTCAGCTACTGCAGTTCATACCAGAGATTTATTTAAATTAATCTGCAGGAAAATTAAATCCATTAACTTAAAAAGCAAGGGAATAAATCACCCAACAGGAAATCAGGAAAAGCTGCTGCCACTTCATATGAATCTAAGATTGTGCAAGCACATGAAATTTTTCCCCGTCAATGACACAAAACCAATTCATAGAAAGAAAACCAGTATCCGTTGTTATTATAATGCAGAACACAAATATGCTCAATGAGGTTAACACTGCAGCCCAAGCAGAAAGAACTTCTCAAGCCGTTTGTGTTTCCAAACAAGACTCGAGGGGTCAGAGGAGGGAGGAGAACATGTGGGCAGGCAGGATGATGGATGGTGCTCAGTGGCATGCTGTGTTTGGGTCTACTCTTGTTGTTTTTGCAACAGGATGTCTCTGATTACTCTCTGAATAGAGAATAAGGATGGTTACATGTCATTGCTCAAAGAGAACATTTTTTCAGAGCTTGCAAGATGTCAATGAACTATCAGGTGGTGTTTGTCACAAATCTCCCAAATCTCAGTGTCAGAAGACTACCTGAGGGCACCAGAGGTGGGTTCGGGGGCTGGCAAATAAGGTCAATGTGCTCTTGTCCCTACGTTCAGCAGCCCCAGCTCTGCAGAATCCTTCTGTGTCATTGCCTTTATGGATTGCCCAGCCTAAATATACAAAATATAAAGCAGGGGCACACTGAACCCCCAAGTAATTGTCTCAGCCATCAAGACGATGCAATACAAAGACTTCACAAAGGAGGGAGGAAAATTACTTTTCCAAATCCCATCCTTCCAGAGATCTTTGCAGAACTGGCTCCTGGCTCACAGGGAGTGATGGATAGGCCAAAGCTGCCCAACTGAGACACTTCAGTGTCACCAGTGAGAGAACAATACTGTCTCTAGCCAGACCTCCACACCCCATAACGCAGCCCTGGCCACAGAGCCTTTCTTTGAAAGCTACTGGGATTCCTCTTGGATGCCAAAGGAAACTGCAAGTCCTCAGTAACTCATAGAAAAGGGTGACATGTGAGGATTTGGGAACCACACAAATGTGCATGCAGGGAAATGAACCCCAGAGATGGACTTGCGATGTTTTCTCAGTGAAGGCTTCAGGCAGAAAGAAAGAGGACAAATGTTGGAAGCAAGATCGCTTAGAATGGACAGCTGGTCTTAACCCTAAACAAACTGGGAGCTGCTGAAGGCAGAGACCACAAAGCAAAACACACGGGAATAGTTTCTCTGCAAAAGCTTAACATTTCCTAATGAGCCAGCTCTGCGAATTATCTTACTTAAAACAGAGACACCAGCTCATCCAGCGACTGCATGACTCAGTAACTCCAAGAACCTCTCACTGGGGTTACCAGTTTAATTCTGGCCTACATTCCAAGTGCATAAGAATTCTCTTTGTGATGGCAGAAGCTCTAGAAAAACTCTCACTGGCCTCAGTACAGTTTTCAGTGGGCAGGAGTCACACCAAAGCCACCACCGAAAGCCTTTCCAAGGAGGTCCAGAGCTAACATGATGGAGAGCTAACAGCCTTCTCTTTTCAAAAGGAATCTCAAGCTCAGGATGAGAATTGCCACCCGTATTGTCCAGTTCTGTAACAATGACTATGCCAAATAAACAAAAAAGCAAGGAAAGCAAGAAAAAAAAGAGAATTTACAAACAGTGCAAATGAAGATGGGATCAGAAAATGATGTCTCATTTGCACCGGATAGCACAGATGTTGAAACACAGTAGAATTAAAAAAGCAGCAAATGTTTCTTTAAATGAAGCAGCTAAAGAGAAGAAAATGTCAAAACTCAAATGTCAGACAAACTTTGGGCAACAACTCCCCAAACTCTCTGGAATCTTTCCCAGAGCCAAGACATCAGTCTCTTATGTACTATTTATCCATTCCTGTCTTGTCTGGTTTTGACTGGTTTTAGCATAATCATTTACAGGTTTTATTTAATCAGCCAGGAAGGAAAGAGTTGAAGGAACACCAGGAAATATGTGGCAGAATACAACAAGGTTAGATCACTTGCTCTGGATTATTCTCCTCTGGCACACCGCAGAAGAAATAATCCCAGTCAAGGTCTGCATGTTCCATGGTCTGCAGGGAGCGAGAGCAGCATTATTCAAGGGAAGTGACACTTTAAAGACTTTAAATTAGCTGTTGACAGGCAGGTAGATGGATTGGTGAGTGATTGCCCAATGTCCCCAACGTGACCATTTTGTGGTGAAAGCAAATATGAAAGGGGGGGAAGTAAGATAATCCATAAAATACAGTTTAGCCAATCTGTGGTGCATTCAGATGACAGTGAAGTTCATTTAAGGACACTGGAAACATACAATAAATTGCTTTTTCTGAATCAAAAGTTAACAGAAAGTTTTCCAGGCATATTTTTGACTCCAGAAGCACTGCAAGCCATGCTAGCAGACTATGAAAAAAATAAATAAATAAATAAATAAATAAATAAATAAATAAATAAATACCCCTATCATTTTTCTTCCTACTAAGTGTTCCTTCTCCCAGGACCTAAGGACCACATGCAAGGGAGGCAGAAGTCCAGGTCCCCTGAACCACACAATCAAGCCTGACTTACTGTATATCCAACAGATGCCCTCACTGCAGTGGTCCCTAAAATATGTTTTTAAATAAAATTAACTCAACTTGAGAATCTGCAATTAGCACCACCTTTGAGAACAAATCAGAACAAGTTTATTGAAGCGCTCTAACTATTTACCATGAGAGTGAATTTACCCCCAAGGTTCACTTGACTATTTTGTCTCAATTTTCTTGCAATTTCATCTATCATGTTTTTTTCAGTCGTCCTAAGGTGATGGATAAAACACAGAAATAAATAGGACCAACTGTTCACAGAAGCCTAAGGGAAAACATAATTTTGTTATAAATACTCTTTGGCACAAATCATGGAAATGCAATACTAAAATTGTTTGTTGAATCATTTATGAATTTGGTCTTCAGTTTCAGTTTGCAAATAAGTTAGAGGGTTTTTGTTGATGTTCGTTTCCACTTTGCTGTTTTAGCTGCCAAACAGCCTTTGAGAAACCAAACTGATATATAATCAAGAAAACAGAGGGAATGGAGGATTTTTTTTTTTTTTAGGAAATTCCTATGCTAATACAGGACATTTTTTTTGGCGGGGGGAGGAATTTACTTATGGATGATGATAAACTTTAGGATAACAAATTTTTAAATTAATTTCCTAAGATGTCACAATTTTGAGTTCTCACCCAGCTAAACATGTAGAAGCAAAGAAGCAACACACATTTTTGTATTTGTTCTTAGATGGGATTTTAAGATTTTTTATTACAAAACAAAAGTTCAGTGGAACATGACTGCGTGCTGCCACACCATGCACGTAATCATCACACATGAAGAAATGCATAATATGAGGGGAAATTCTACTGTCTTGAGAAATTCAGTATTTTACAGCTGAGTGACCAAACTCCTCACATCAAAATTATAAACATGAAGAAATAGCAGGGAACAGAGAGGTGCATTTCTTTCTTAAGTGTTTTGTCTCAAAGTGCTATTTTTTGTCATCTGAAGAGGGACAGAAAGTTGGAAATAGATAAAAGGTTTATTCCTCCTTATCCAGAGCAGGTGTGCATTGCCTTACCTGATCTGTCCTCGCACCAGGGGTCTGTTTTTAGTCCTGTTCATATTTGAGTCAAACGGAACCTCAAAGAACTGTAATTTAAAAAAAAGAAAGAATCAGAATGAAAGGATACCGGAAAACATGCCATGCCTGGAATGTCCTGTCGGCATTTGCAGGTGCTTTAATCTCTGTTTTTGAAGGTTCAGGGATACAACAAAAATGGTAAATGGGTGTTATGGAGCTTTGATAGTCTGCATTGATGCTTTTGGCATTCCCTTAGAAAGAAAATCACCCAGAGGACAAAAATAGTTTGCACAAGACCCCAAAAGTTCATCATTTGAAGTACAGTTTGATTCCAAGTTCTTTTCTCAACAGGTCTGACACAGCTTTTAAACATACACAATTACATTTGCATACACATACATGGAAATCACGGAACCATTACGGCCGGAAAAGATCTTTAGGATCATCCAGTCCGACCAGCAGCACCACTGTATTCATCATTAAACTACACTCTCAAGTGTCACATCCACAGGTTTTCTGAACGCTTCCAGGTATGGTGACTCCACCACCTTCCCTGGGCAGCCCCTTCCAAAGCCCAACAAGCCTTTCAATGAAGAACTTTTCCCTAATGCCCAACCTAAACCTTCCCTGGCACAAGTTGAGGCCGTTTCCTCTCATCCTGTCCCTTGTTCTGTGGGAGCAGATCCCGATCCCCCCGCAGCTGCCCCTCCTGTCAGGGAGTTCTGGAGAGCCACAAGGTCCCCCCTGAGCCTCCTTTTCTCCAGGCTGAGCCCCCTCAGCTCCCTGACCCCAGTTTTTTATTAATACAAACTGTCCTTGCAAATGTTGCACTTTTGGTCTTTAAAAGACAAACACTAAGGTTCTTTCCAAGATCACCTACCTTGCCAGAACCTATAACCCACCCGACAATCAATCAACTCTTGTAAAACTCTACTGGAACTGCTCTGAGCCTCCAGCTGAAGCAGGAGAGAGTGAACACACCATATGGCATTATTTAATGTCACAACCCAATTTGACTTTAAACACTGCCTTTGGGAAAATTCAAGCAGCACTATCTGCCCGCTCAGAATTCCTTCAGGCTCCTGCGGAATCTGTTTTGTAAGAATATTACTGGAAAAGCTGAATGCACTTTGCCATCCAGACAAATGTAATGCCATTCAGTTTTATGTGTGCAAAACAATAATAAAAGTAATAAACAGATATTTACTCACAGAAAAAGTAGGATGTATTTGCGGAATGAGTATCTTCTAGTGATGTTACATCTGAGGTTTTGAGGTGGGATCCCAATTATAGTGGATATGCAGGAAAAGTACCATAACAAAACATAATTCCTAACGGTCAGACTGACAGTAAGCTTGGTGTAGCCAAATTGCAGACAGATTTTAGGTGATCATACAATAAATGACTACATGATAAAATCTATTCCAGCAAGTTGATTTAATATCTTATGCTACAAAAGACTCAATTAACAAACATTTTCATTTTGACAGTGCCATGCTACTGGTCCTGCTATTTACTGAGCACTCCCATGGGAATGCCAGTGGACAGAGACCATGGGAGACGTAGGAACCTGTCAGAGCCATCCAGATGCACATCAAGGGAAAAATGCTCCCTCTTCAAGCACATGGAGTTTCAGGAACTAACCTTCCCATCTATTACCTTCAGATAATGACTGTATAACGACTGGAAACCTCTGCCTCCCAAATCTATTACTGATATTCCTAAAGCAAACTCAGGCTGCTCAGCCAAGAGTTACGAGAGAGGGAGGGAAGGAGGAAGGTAGGCAGGAATGCAGGAAGAATGTAAGGTAGGCAGGAAGGAAGGCAGGCTGTTCATACGTCTTCTGCTTTGCCTGAACTATGTGGCACAGCACTGGGCAGCTCTTACAGTGATTTTTATGCAGCTGACAGGGAAGTTGTCATCCACTATTTGCTAAGGCTGATGTGCAGCAGTCAGGGTCACTCCCAACGACCACCGGAGCTGCTGAAGATGTTGGTTTGGAAGAAAAGCACTGAGGGGTCCTTGCCCTCCACCTCATGCTGGAGGGACAGGTCCGACCTTCACAACTACACCACTAACCTGGAAGTTCTGTATGTTTCACAAAGAACCTCAATAAGATATAGACAAGTTTCTTTGGAGCAGGGAAAGCACCCCATTTGGATCCGAAACCAGTGATTGCTTTTGACAGCTCAGTGTTTTGCTAATGGTTTGTTTCACTGCTACATTTCAGAGACAATTACAGTAAATGAAGAAAAAAATGTCATTTGACATCAGACTGGTACAGCAATACAAGGGAAAAAGTCTATAGGGCTAAAGTCTGTTCTCCAGAAAATATTTGGGCTACGACTACTTTTCTTGTAAGTCACAAGTCTTATTTCTAATTGCAATGGTCTGACTGCTTTGAGTTACTTCCAGTTTAAACTTGTGCATATGAGGAGATTTTGTCTCATTTGACAGCATTTAAGCTTATGCATAAAGGTATCTGTGTACAATGGATAAAATCAAAATACTGTGCAAGTTTTAAACTCAATGTGTCTCAAACATAAAATGGCTAAAATGAAGAACAGCTCCATAGGCAACACCTGAAAGAATTTAAACACATGCAGTTGGGTTAACAATATAAGCTGATGATGCCATGCACAGTGTATCAGATATTTTTATATATTTAATATATATAAAAACCTCTATATATAACCTCTGAACAGACTATAAATTTTGAACAAGAATCTCCTCCGCTGACTGAAGTATTCAAAAAATGTCTGTGTCTATTGTATACAGACATGGCTGCTCCTGAAATTAAGATTATTGCATGACTTAAGACTGAATTTTTTCACTTTTTTAAATCTGACAATTGCAATAATCTCTTACTATCAAGAATATGTATGCAGCATGGCGCTGTATTTCCAACTGAACTACACTTTAAAAAAATCCTTTTACTTGAAATGCCCTAGATCCCTTCACTGAGCTAGTTGCTATTACATGTCAGCAAGATGTCATTTATCAAACTTTTCCCATTTTGCTCCCAGATGTTCAGCAAAATTCTCCATTTGAAATTATTTTCCCCATGATATTCTAGAAAAAATGAAAAAAGCCATGCATCTCAAATATCATTCCACAGGAATGAAAGAGTGAAGTCAAACACATTATCTCATGCCAGGCCAACAGAGTCCTGCCTGTTTCAGCAAACAGTAAACTCAGGAAGATGAGTCCTAGATAAATAAATATTTCAGAAGCACTCAAGAGGCTTTTTCCTCAGGAAGCCTGAATGCACCAGTTCAGCTGGACATGGCAGGATATTATCTGCCCTCAGTATCTGGGAAACTAGCTGCCAAATGGGCAGACTGAGGGTTAAATCTACAGCATCCAAAAAGCCCTGAGTGACAAAACTTGGCAAAACAGCTCTCAAGAACCTAACCTAAATTTTAATAAGTATGCATGAACATTTAAAATATGATGATGGGGAAAAAAAATAAATCAGGCCAGCCAGTACTCTGTGGTTTATTTCTCTGGCAGGCTCATCATGCTTTTTGTGCAGATCTCATCTCATTAATATACAGTAATTATATCTTAAACATGTCACAGTTCCTAGTGTAGCTGTCACATTACTACTCAGAGCTGTTTACACCCATGGGCTTTCTGTCCTTCAGCTTCTTCACATTGGTTTCCACTTCATTTATAAGTGAAATGTTAAAGAACATTTAATTTCAAGCTACCTCTTGGAACCAGCAGTGCCTGCAGAGCGTGGCTGAGGACTCAGACCTTCCAGAGGGCTCACAGACTAATAATTTTAAGACTCTATGCCAAGGTTTCTGTAACAACACCTTGCAGATGCAGATTACACTATGCCAGCACTTTGAGGACTAAAGATGGGGAAAGACAAGAGCGCAACCAGAGCCTCTGCAGACGACTTCTGCTCCTTCCATCAGTTCACGGAATCAACCAATCTCCCGAGCAGAAAGGGACCCATGACGATTATCAAGTCCAACTCCTGCCTCTGCACAGACACCCCAACAATCCCTCTCTGTGCCTTGAGAGCATTGTCCTAACACTCCTAGAGCTACAGCAGTCTTGGGGCCGTGACCATTTCCTGGGGAGCCTGTTCAGTGCCCCAACCACCTTCTGGGTGTTGAACACCAAGACCACCTATTAAGTTTCCCACAACAGCGGCCTGATGATTTTCAGTTAATTAGGCCAGTGGAGCCCTGAGCACATGGTACATTTGCCATCCATGGTCCTGCACCAGAGATTTCATCTACTCAACCATAAACAGTCCAACACCCTTACTCCTGTTCACATGAAAACACCAACAGAGTGCACTAAGAGAAACAATATGCCATAGAGTTTATCAAATAGATCTGCCACACTTCAGCTAATAAACATCTCTCATAGACCACTTTGGATTTTGAGTGTATCAAACACCAGCCTGGTCGCTGGCCAGGCCCAGCTCTAATCGGTGACACATGGTGGAAACAGCAGCGGCTGAAACAGGCAACCAGTGTGCCATGTATTGATATAACATTTTACTCTAATGATAAACACATATTTACAGCAGAACCGATAATCCCAGGAGCCTAAAGATGGAATGGAACCCTGCCACTAAAAGACAGTTTAATTTAAGGCAAATCTGAGGTCCTCCCATTGCAAAACACCCCTGAATCCAAGCAGGCTTCCATGTGCTCTCTGTAATCAGAATTGCCCTCTGGATCTACGTATTTCTCTTAAAAGCATTCTAGAAGGGAAGTTCAGGTAAATCTTCCACATTAATGAGTAAAGCAGTCATTTCCTCCTACGGGGGTCCAAAATCCTCCCTGCTTTGTACCACATGGGGAGGTGGAGATGAGCTACAAGTGATGGTCAAAGCTCCTCCTCAGCTAAAGTCTCTTGCTACAGACCCAAGCAAATATTAATAGAATACAAATGAAAACCAGCTGGATGCCCCACTGGAGTACTTCACTGAACATCTACAGCCAGAGGTAAGCTGGGCTGCATAAGGCAAGTCTTGCAAATATTGATCTTGTGAATTAGGTATTTCTGGGGTTCTCCCAATTCCCGTGAGCTACAGAAAGCTCTGATTCTCTTTGGGTGTTTTTGGTATTGCCCAAGAGCAAACAGTTAACCAGAAACAGCACTGAAACACACGCTGGAAAGCGAAAAGGTGCATGAACCAAGGAGGACCAGGTGGACCAAAACGGTGTGCAAAGCACAGTGGCAGAGAAGACTGTGGATACCTGGGCAATAACTTGCGGTTTCCTAGGAAGGTGACATCCTCTCAGTTGGCTATGCAGCCTCCAAATTAATCAGGTTTCAGCACTAGCCTTTCACATGAAGCCTCCTGGTTTTCCCGTGCAGCCAAAGGAAAGCTGCTTTATGCAACACTGGAAACTCACCAGACCACAAAGCATTGAGTACTTTCCTCTGAGACTGTTCTTCCCCTCCATATTACCTAATTATTTCTATTCCTCACATTTTCAGTGATCTATCTTACATTGTCATAAAGTAATATATAATTACATAAATGGAGAAGAAAAATATAACATATAATTCATGGTAAATAAGATCAAAGTCAAGATTATTATTATACGTTTCCTTCTGGTTTCCTTTCAATCACTTCTATATGAAAACAACAAAGAATAATTAAAGCATATTACAAAAGTCTTTTTACTCAATTATACACAGATGTGACTAAAAAAAAAGTGGAGGGAAGGATTTTCAAAAGCACTCATGTGCTGATCCAACACGATTCTCATTGAAGTCAACGGCAGTTTGACTTCAATGAGAGCAGAGACAGAGCAACACTGAGTGATTCCGAAAATCCCACCCTAATTGTACAAACAAGGGAAGGCTTTGGAGACTGCTGGCTTGGAGACTGTATATTTGAGAATCATAAAGGGCACACAGCACCTGTTTGTCTTCAAGATATGAAAATAAAGCAAGGCAAATATTTTAAGGGTTAGAATTAGCTTTTTCTTTTTCTTTTTTTTTTTTTTAAGGCAGTATCTGAAAACCCTCTGGCTCTGAAGTTCCCAGTCTTACTATAGATCTGTTTTAATATTTTCCATCTCAAAGAGGATTCTATATAAAAACAGATTGATACAAGCCTGAACAATGTTACTAACAGCTAGAAGGAGGGTAGCTAAACCCCAGACTCCCATGTCCCACAAAACTAGAAAGGTCTGCCATGTAAAGGATCTGACACATTCCTCTTATTAGCCAGCGTTTAAAAGCCCATTGCTCTGTACAGGGAATAGAACAGGAGGGAATTGCTAAGAAATGTTGATACTTGTGCCTTTAGAGATTTTCAGGACGGAGAAGGCAGACTCACTGGTATGCACCCATCTGACCCGTTCAACTAACAACCTGCTGTGCCAGCTCTGCTTTTAGGTGCTCAAGAGGTGATGATGTTATTCCCCTGACCACTCACAAGTGTGGCTTTTCAAGGATTCCCAGAGACACTCACTGTCCCCAGAATGGGGCATTTTTTAGGCTTTACATGGTATTTAGTATTTCAGTATCCTTAAGCAGCAGCAGTGGCTGGAGCCGCCAGCATGCCTGGCACAGTGCTCCGTGTTTGTTTTCAGCTCATCCAAATCCTTTTAGTGGCTCTGACCAACAAAACAAGTGGTAACTGAGCTCTTGCAGCTTGGGCCTCTTCCTCAGCGCTTTGGGCAAACAAGATCCTTCGCTGATACCACAAGTGCCATTACAAGGAGCTTGACAAGCTCACGGCTGTGATAATGTGGAGTGCCACAGCAATGTAAGTGCTCCTAATGCCGCTGCCTCCGTGGGGCTCGTCACAGCAGTGAGGGGTCGGGGCACAGGAAAGGATGCTGGACACATCCTGAAATACACTGCTGGTAACTAGGGAAGCCCAGCTGGATAAACCACTGGCTCTGCAGGTGTGCACGTGTTTGTAGCACTCGCTTGGGGAAGAGCAGCGAGGGTGGCAGGAAAGACACTGGGACCGCATGTGTCTGAGCCTGCTGCAGGGAGGAAGGAATTAACAATAATTAAGGAGTACATGTCATCTTCAGTGTATGAATAACTTCACAAGTTAAATAAAACGGCACTTGCACCAAAATTTTTTATCTACTTTACTCCACATAAAAAAATTTTCTTGTCTTTATCTTTTAATCAAGTTTTCTAGCATCAGTGCATGAAAAACCAGCCCATTTAACATCATTTTTTCAATGCACCTGATGTCCAAGGCTTGAAATGGGAGAAAAGACATGAATTTCCTGGTTTAGTAAATGAGAAACAGGTCAGGTGACCACTGATGAGCCTGGCTCTTCTCACTAAAATCATATTTTGCTAGAAGATAGTGTAACAAAAATGAAATAATAATGAAAATAAAACCAGGCCCTTACAAGCTGTTCAATCTTGAAAACTGCTGACTTCATGAGCCACCTAAACAGTGTACTCCCAAGGCCTCACGGAGGTCAGCCATGGCTTCAGGGGAAATGCAAGCTGGATACCACAGACAGGCTTCACCTCATGTGATCCACCTTGGAGAAATAACCTCCATGGGAAGGAATATTGCTTTCCGGCCAGCTGCCAAAGACTTCTAATAATATTATACACCTACCACCACCAAGTCCTATTTATTTAGCACACAATGCATCCACAAACAAAGCTCCTTACTCCAAGCCTTCCTTGCGCCCCACTTCCAGGAGGACACTTGCCCATCAATCCTTTTGGGCTTCTTGATCAAAGGAGGCAATTTCCCAGTGCAGGACACGTTGCACTGAGTATCTTCCCATCCCTCTGGGTTTTGTTGCTGTCACGTTCTTCCTTTTCATCTTAAAATGAAAATTGCTAAAAAATGTCATTTAGTTAGATAAACACCTCATGCCCTTCCCTTGTGCTCACCCAACCAACTGTACCCATAGAACAACCTCATCTGGCCAAAAATCAGCTAATTTCCATCTGGATCTTTCCATTTTTTGATCTGTGTCACTGGGTCAGGTCACCCTGGACCCTAAAAGAGGAGAGGGAGAGGATGAAGCTGTTCCTCAGCTCCCACCTCTGTGGTGGTACCCCAGGAGAGAAGCAGCACCACAATGGTGCATCTCCCAGTGAGGGTTTAAAGTGTTCTTTATCTCCAGCGTCATAGAGACAAGGCAATGAAGCATCAGTCATCTGTGTTGTGCTGCCCTGGAATAAGAAAGGAAAACTTCCCCTCCCCACGCACACTTCAACAACTGAGCTCTGATCACCCCACATCTGTTCCCTACCCCTGCAAGTTTTTAATGATGAATTATCATCATTAAATAGATGTCAGAGGCATCTGACATCTGTAACATGGTTTCTTCAGGAACTATTTTACTGCTATGTATTTTAGGAACCATTATTAGGGTTGAAGAAAAATACTACCTTTATGCCTTACCAAAATACCCCCTGAATCACTTTGCAACCACATTTTCTTCAAGAGATTCCTTTGCATTAAATCATATTTGTCACAAAGCCAGCATGCCATAAGTGCGATGTATAATTTAAAAAACAAACAAAACTTTAAATAACAATCTCTGCTGAAGACAGGAATTGCACAAGGTCAGTATCTGGTTTAAGTTACTATATGTCCTAAAATACACCAGGCCAGGTCCTCTGGACACAGTGCAGCTGCTTTGAGCAATACTGGAGATAAAATCTGATACTGAAGATGGCTTAGACAAATTCCTGTGGTGGAATAAAGTTGTTACTCAGGAACTCTCAGATAAGTATTTCTGTTGCACAGTGCAGTGCTTAAGTCAAGCAGGAGATCCAGAGTCAACCAGGACACACAAATGTCCTCCAGAGGAATGAGAACAGAGGCAGGAGCTGCGAAGCCTTTATTTCTCCCCAGTTACTACAGCAGGATCCTGAGCTCCTGGCTTTAGCCAGGGCAGTTGTAGAAGGAGCAGGTCACTCGAGAGCCCTCCAGATCAACAGTATCAGCTGCTTTTCAGTCCCCTGTGACTACTAGAGAGCTATAAAATCAAGCAGCCTCGCTGTGCTTTGCTCTTGCCCAGGAGATTAGAGCAGGGAAGTAGGAAGGTGAGATTTAAATCACTTCCACACATCTCCTGGCTCCAACCCATGTGTCCCAGATCCAGGTCATTTTAATCAGCTTTTTATAAATTGTCGCTCAAACGGTAAGAATACTAATCCACCACTGTGTGCTTCATGCCAGGAACCTGAGTATTAATCCATAAACTCTAATATCACATGGAGATGTGTTGGTTTTAACTGCTCATGGTTGACACGTCCTATTAGTGAGGCTTTTCTTCTTACAAGACAGACAAAAGTAGCATCGTACATACAGCAGCAGTCTTGCCTGCTTTTGGGGAGGCAGAGGTTATTTCTGTAGATGCAAACATATAAACTGCTTGTTCAAAATATCTTCGTTTCAGAAATAAATTAATTTTTATACTTGAAGTTCCTGGCACCCGTGAAAGAGAATTTGCTTTGGTCTGGCCATATTTGGCAAAATGAAAAAATCTACAGCTCCTTCTGGCCAAAATATTAAGAACCTCAAATCCCCAAAGCCCACAACAGATGAAACGCAGGAATGCTGTAACAGAGTCAGTAAAAAAGTTTAAATGTGAACCACAGTGTGAAACGGCATGGGCCTTTACCGATGTGCCTGAGCAATACAGCATTGCCAAAATGTCACAGAGTTGACCTGCTCCACTTATCCACAGCTCAAACCTCCTAATAAAATCATTCCTCAGGAATGATTCCTTTTAAATATTAGAAGATGATATCAGGAAGAGCTTCAAGTCACATTTGTATATACAGCACACTTAGGGAATCCATCAAGTCTATAGGAGAGAGTTTACAACAAAATTTAAACCAAACTTTCTCCTGTTATTCCGATGTCTAAAAAGAGAGCAAGGGAACCCTGTGGGGCATTTCAGGATTTACACTGCACTGGCAGAACAGGCTCATTGCTCCCCTTCACTGTGTGCTCTTAGAGTCAAAAGGAGCCCAGTTTCTAATATACTGAAGAGTTTTAATTGTTAGGGAAGATATCGCAGGCACACTGGTGAGTGCAGTGTTGTAACTTCACTTGTCTGACAACGGTTTTATTTAGTTTTGAATCTTGGCAATAAAGAAAATTAAAAGAAATCACTCTTTTCCATCTGTATAGAACTTACCAGAAAGCTATCAATATATTAATAATGTATTTTTTCTCTTATTAATTTCACGGATCTTTGATGTGGCAGACCACACGTGTGGTATTTTTAAGGCATTCTCTCCTCCCAAAGCTATCACAATTCTGCAGATCAAAAGACACGGAAGAGATGCTCATAAGTATCTATGTATAAAGATTCTGGTTAAGCCTAAGGATTTTGCCCATAGTAGGTTAGTTTTGGTAAGGGATTTTTCTTCATTAAAACATGACTTTATGCAAAACGTCTGGAACTGCCAAATAGGTACAATATAATAACATATATCCAAGGTGTAGCTAATCGCTTAGTACCAGCTTTGCAGTAAAATCCACTAACCATTTTCTTTTCTAAAAGTAAAACGCACAAACTGGGACCATGAAGTGGGGATGAACACCACTACACTCTTCTGTTGAGGCCTGGATGACAAACCTGTACGCTGAGAAGTCACATTACAAAGACATCTCAAACCCGTAATTAGGTCTCACCTTTCCTCCTCCTTCGTTAAGAATGAAAGTGAAGCAAGAGTCTCACGATGACCCACTGGAAAGCACAAACACCCAAACCTGTTGCAGGGGCACCACACCATCCATCTTTCTAAAGCTGTCGAGAAATGTTTGTCATTCCAGCACTGCTCACATCTCCCAAATGCTAAGAAAACACACCCATCAATCTCAGCTAGAGTTAAAAGAGCAGTTGAAAAATAAATAGTTCTGAGTCATGTTACTAAGAGGGATTCCACACACTATTAATTTTAGCTTGGAAACCAATTAAGACACCAAATCAAATTACCTCCTCTTTTTTTAAGGTATAATGACCTATTCACTTGCGTAAATTTATTTATTTTGTGCCAGTTATCCTTTCAAAAGCCTTAGAAGCTTAAACAACATTAATTTTAATCTGACTTCTGGCAACAGGAAGATTTTTGCCAAAAGGCAGTCAAAGATATGGAAGAAACAGGATGATTATCATAGAAGGCTATTCTTAAAATAAAAGCATAATAAGAAACATAATAACATACAAGCAAGACTTGTTCTAAGCACTGCATGAGCATCAATGCATTGGAATAAATTGGTGCTTTCCACATGAAACCTGGGGTAGCTTTTGTCCCCTTAAGCCTTCTGCAGCCTCTTACTCACGAGTGCTGCTGCAGCAGCACTTCTCCACATCAAAGCAACTGTCCAAAACGGCACACAAGACAAAGGTTATTAAAGCAGGAAGTCCCTGCCCAGCCAAAGGGCTCAAGCTCCTGCAGCTCATGCCATGGATATTACCAGAGCAGCGAACTCCCAGCAGTTTTTAATATTGACACGGAAATGCCACTCTTGTCAGATTTGCCTTCCAGGTGCCTCAAATGTCACCTTTGTTTGCCAAGTGTTAGTCCAATATGAAGTTTTCTGAGTATCTATTGGGAAAAAAAAAATAACCAGCCCTGCACCTCAGTGGCCTGATTTCCCCTGGGTGCCAGTATCCATCTGTCCATCCATCCAAGCACTTCTGGGGGGACTATTTCCAACTCCTTCCTGTTGGTGCCACCACAGGGATGTGGAAGCTTTGACTACACAGGTCTTGCTAAAGCTGAATAGTTGGGACTAGTGCTTTGTTCAACCACGAGAAAAAAAGGAAAAAATGACCTGGATTCAACAGGACACTTGACTGAGGCACTTCATGCAAGGCATTAAAGCCAGACTGCACCATGGGAGTTTTGAACATTGTGTTTACTTTCCATGAAACTAAACCCAGAATCATGAAAAATCTTTTTGCGGTAATGGAAGCCCATTAAAATACCTCATCCTAGATCCAAACCTTTATTTAGTCAAGTAAGAATACATACATAAAGATTTCTTCCAAGGGCATGGAGTGACAGGACAAGGGGAAATGGCTTCCCACTGCCAGAGGGCAGGGTAACAAGGGGTATTAGGAAAAAATCCTTCCCTGTGGGCATGGGGAGGCCCTGCAACAAGTTGCCCAGAGAAGCTGTGGCTGCCCCATCCCTGGAAGTGTCCAAGGCCAGGCAGGACAGGGTTTAGAGCAACCTGGGATAGCAAAAGGTGTCCCTGCCCGTGGCTAGGGGTAGAACTGGATGAGCTTTATTGTCCGTTCCAACCCAAACCACGCTGGGACTCTGTGCAAGAAGAAGAAAACAAAGGACTGGAAGTCGAGCATCAGCTGGCAAGTAGAAGATAAAACAAAGAATTTAATTTGCTTATCCCCAAGCCCAGATCCATGTCATGCCACCCAACACATATATGCACCTATGGAAAAGGAAAATCATACAAAAATCAAAACATAAAAACCTATTAGGTCCTCTGAAAAAAGGATTGCAAAAGCAAATCACTTGCTCTAATGGAAACTCTTGAAATTAAAAAAGAAAAAAAAATTACAAATTGAAACTCAAATAAATATTGCCGTATTTCTACGACCAAAAATATATGGTGAAACATCTACTTTTGACCAGATTTCAGTGAGGAAAGTGTGTGCAGATACCCGAAAAACACTAACTTTGCAATTCCAAAACAATCTTGTAAAAAGGAAGTTCTTACTCCAAAATAAAGGTACCCATAAAAGATATCCCAAGAAAAAACCAGTATGCTTAAAAATTCACATCCTATTAAAATTCAAATGAATTTCCCTATGGAGGCGAGTCCTTAAACGTATCCCTCCATTTAATTACATTGTAGCTCCTGTGTAGACAAGTCCCAAGAGGCTCTTACACGACAATCATTAAATATGAAGCGGTGAAATGAATCGCAACATTCAGTAGTGCTCCTTATGAACTAGGATTTACAGATGAAGCATGACATAGAACTATCAAAGCACATGGTTACTATATCTCCATGTTATATTGGGAAAAAAAAAAGGAAGGAATAAATACATTAAAATAGTAATTGAAAATTATAAATATCTGGGCACAGATATTTATATTACCAGAACTGCTGCAGAAGGTAATGCTCAGGCCACCTACTTATTTAATTGAAGTATTAAAATTAGAAAGAAATCTAAGTGCATTTTACAAGTCATTTAAACACTGAACAAATCATGAAAAGAACTGACAGAATTTTGTAATTTAGTAAATACAATTTTTTTATTAGCTCTACCCTTGGGCGTTTGTCTAAAAAGTTGAGGTAAAACTCTCAGTTTCACTATGTAAAAAAATCCCACTTTTGAAAAACAACCAGAAATAACACAAACAGCTCCAACTGTGGTCCCAGGACTAGCAACTAGGAAAAAAAAAAAGAAGTGCCATGAGGAAAAAGGAACTTTGTACCAAGTGCCTTGTCCCAGCAGAGCGCTGGGCACCCATCCCTGTCACACCCCTTGGCAATGTCTCTCTAAATATATGCTCATACAAATAAAAGTTTAAAATATATTTTCTAAACTAAACCATACCCAAGGCAGGTTTGGAAAACTGCTCATAGGCTTTACAAGCACTTCATTTACACACCAGCATATGCATTTAGTATATAAATATTTATAGTTTGGCAGCTCCCTCTTCCAACCTGCACAGATTTACTCTGTTGGGTTTCACCAGTGATATTTCTTTCAAATTTCCACACTTCCAGATGTTTTGCTCAGACAGCCACGAGAACAGTTATGCCTATTAGCAGACAAGCTGCTGACAACCAAGGTGAGCTTCTAAAAGCTGGCAGGGAGATAATCTGGCACTGAGATCTGATAAGGGGAAGGGAAGGGAAGGGAAGGGAAGGGAAGGGAAGGGAAGNTTTTACATCTGCACCATAATAAAAATATTGTCATTAAAATATTATTGAGATGAAAAGAAATTAAAATAAAAAGGGAAGGGAAGGGAAGGGAAGGGAAGGGAAGGGAAGGGAAGGCACAGTCCATGGTGAAAGATTTGCAGAAATGCCACAGTCAGGCTTTGCCGCCTTATCCAGAGGACAAAAAGTAATCCCACCGTGCATTTCCAGCTTGTATTTCTTTAATGTCACAGTTATCTATTTCCAAGGTAACATCAGATTACAGGGGACTTGGGGCAGGTCAGTGCAGCTGGCACGGGCACACCAGGAGCTGCTCCTGCTCCTGCCCCAGCAAAGGCGAGTTCAGGCACATCATCCTTCGCCCATTCCAGCACTCACATAATCACCACTTCCCCAGGGATGAGCCGCACAGCACTTCCCTGTGCTGTGCCAGACCAGACAGTGGTTTTATTCAGACAGTGACTTTTCTTTAGGCAGCACTGGAATTCTTCCAGGCTAGATAAAATCTAAATTTTTCCATGCAAAGAACTAAAATACTCATCAAAAATACAAGACCTCATTTATGTTCTGATACTCCTCCTCAGGCATTCAGTTTTGGCCACTGTTGAGATACAATTTCTTTTTTTTTGACCCTGAATGACTTTCCCAATGCATCTTACAGGTGAAGGGGGTTCCAGCTGCTGCCTTCCCATCCACTCCTTAATTAAAGTCGCAGAGGTCTGACATAAACCATGTTACAGATTAAAACTGGACTGTGATACATGAGAAGTAAGTATGTGGATAGGTTTTGGAAAACAGACTGTTGGCAATTATTCTGGTTTTTATTTAGAATCTTTAAATTGATTTAAAATAGGTACAAGAAGAATTGTTGCTATTTAACAACAGAAAGAGGAGAAAAGAGCACGGAAAAACATCTATCACTTCCAAACAATTGCCAGGAATTGTGGATCTCTTTAGAAATGCAACTAATTAAAAAAATATTTTCTAAGTAACATGGAAATGCTGTTTAATCAGAATTATCAGAGTTCAAAGAGCCATGAGAAGCAGGAGCAGCACCCTTGTCCTGACACCCAGGGGATGCTGCTCTCCCAGACATCAAGGCACTAACACAGAGCCAAGCTGCCTCCATGGTCAGGTTCATCCAAATACCTTTTCCATGAACTAATCACACAGGCATTTATCAGCTGAAAGAGGAATACATAAACCTAAGGGGTTTTATGGAGGAGTTTTTTCCTTCATAAAGAGTCACAAACTTTTAGTCCAGAAGGCCTTAGATTATCAGGCTACAGCCAGACTAGTACAAAGCATCCTTGATGTCTAGACCAAATGAAAAGATTAGCAGGTCTGCCCCAGTGCTGATTACACCAGGCTCATACTATTTTTCCAGCGGATGCTTTCATAATTAAATATCAAGTAACAGGAGGCACTTTAACATTTATGTCACCCTCGCCTATGAAAATAACAAAGTTTCTTTGCACTGCAAACTATAAAGTATTAAAAAGCATTCTATGGTTGTAACAGCAACCTGTCAAGCCATAAAGAGAAATCTAGATTTTAGTGAAGGGGATCCCTTGAGAATGCCATGTATCAGCAAAGCAGAGCAGCAATCACATTATGTCTGTAACTAATATGGACAAAGTGGAATGAATAATAAAAGCCAACAAAAACCAACTTTCATTCTGATTAGCAATCACAGAAAAATAGGCTTCAATTGTAATTTAAATTTAGGTGGTACCATCAATCACTCAGGTCTCTGCAAGCAGCAGCTGCGGCACCTCTGGAGGAGGCACTGGGGATACCCTGGGGATGGACAAGACAGAAGCTTTGAGCTCTGCCAGGGAACAGGCTTCCTCAGACACAGCAGTTGTGATGATCTGGAAGATGCGTAAACCCCAAAACCTCGAGCACAAGAAAGGGGCTCAAGGGAAGCTTCTCCAAGCTCCCAGTTTTTATCTAGTTAATTCTCTTGGTCCAGGCAGGTGCATCAGCTCTTTAGACTGAAGAAACATGACAGGTTTTAGCTTTTTAGAACAGCTATTGCTCTGCATGATGCCAATACATCACATTTTAAATTCAGTTCAGGGTCACTCATAGGGAAAAAATCCCCAAAAACTAGATTTCCAAATGGAATGAGTCTTTATTAGAGGAATAAACAGTCAAATAATGGACCTATTAAACAACATTCATACTTTTCTGGTAATTTCATCAAAAGACAAGACAACAGGCTAGGCTCTTATGGGAGTTATTTTGTTTTAAACATCTGGGTGTAAAACTTGAGCAGGTTACTCAACCTTCTTGTGGACACTGAAAAAAGAGAGGTTGAACAAAGTGCTAAATAAGGGGATGGGGCTGCACTGCCCCTGGAGCTCAGGGAACCATGTGATACACAAGGGATCACTGGTTCATAAATCACTAAGAGGTTTACGATAACTGGAAATGTTCATCTCATTTCCAGCTTAAATTTGTGCCCACTAATTCTTTTGCCAACATTGCGCTCCAGCCACAGCAACGTCCTTTCCCCCGTGGTACATACCCCAGGATATATTTACGGAGCAATCAGATCCACACCAGCTTTTGTCCTGCCAGGCCACACAAGCCAAGCTTTTTCAGCCACCTCTTGTAAGTCTGCCTCCTTGTTCCCTCCCACATCCCAGCAAGTCCTTTGCAGCACCTGTTCCCATTTGAATTAATTTTTCTTGCATATGGGAGACCAGAATAGTGCAGTTTTACAGATGACTATCTGCTAATGGCATTAATAGTTCCCAGCCTCCATGGAAATGCTTTGCTTGAGTCAAGATTGCATTTGCCTTTTTCACACTGCTGCAGAGTCATGCTCAAAGAAAAAGAGATTTTTTTTTTTCCTTTTCTGTTCCTTCTGCCTGAGAAACCTTCAGGCTTGATCCAAGAGTAGATAAAACTGAACTAAAAAGCAAAAACCTGGCTTTTAACCTAGGACAGGTATTAATAGCCCACAGAGTGATCCTGAAGAAGTCATTTAACGTTCTTATTTTTTCATTCCCACACTTACCTATTTAAATGCAGAACTCATTGAGGCCAAGCATCACCTCTTAATCTAAATTACCCCAGAGCCTTAAAGCGATTCTGCCTGTGGCTGGAAAAAATCCTCACGCCTCCCAAGCTTGAAAGTTTCATGAAACAATCTAACTCTCAATTATTTTCCTGGTTTGTCATTGTTTGGAAAGACATGTATTTTAATGCACAGACACGCGAGTATGTGTAGATGGGGCGGTATTAGTAAATAAAAAGGGAGCTGCTAATGGCACACTGAATCACAGCAAAATCCAAAGGCATTTCCAGGACCTTGTAAATTTTCTGTTATTTTTGAGATTGTTCTCATAAATCTCCATTACTGAGCAACCTTTGGGGGACTGTAGTGGCTGTGAGATTTACTGAAAATCAGAAGAAAAGCTGGATTTGGGGAGACAATGCAATGTCTGCTGTAAAACCAGAAGCGATGGGGACAGCGCTGGTCAGGATTAGTCCAGGCTCCCAGCATGCTGTCCCATCATAAAAATGAAATGGTGAAGAGAGGATGATTTTCTTGGATATTCTTCAGAAGTTTTTACAAATTATACAAGTTGACAGTCAGTCAGTCATCACAAGGAAATATGTAAAAAGTGAAACAAACTCTCAGCACTAGAAAAAGCCCTCTTATTCAAAGGTATATTGAGGAGAGGAAACCAATCTGTCTGGACTTGCCATAGGGCACACGGGATCTAAGCATTATTAGTACTCCCAGAAACCCAGAATGGTTTGGGTTAGAAGGAAATCATCTCATGCCAACCCCTACCACGGGCAAGGACACCTTCCACTAGACCAGGCTGCCCAGAGCTCCATCCAACCTGGCCTTGAACGGTTTATCATAGACAAATTATATCCTACCAACCAATATCCAGACAGGAATTCAGTGTCTCCTAGGAGAGTGCAGCACTACCGTCACTTGTAGAGGTTGTAATTTAGGCACACACACAAACTTCCCAGAATTCAGACAACTGAAACTCAAAATAGGTCTCCACCAAATGCAGACACTAATACTGTTAATTAAAAATATATTAGCATGAGATGCATAATTATATTAAACAGAAACACTTCTGAATTGATAAAGTTTTAAGAGCTAATACTTCAAGGTTGTTTTAAGTAATTTTAAAAACAAGTTGAGTGGCAATAGCAATTGAGGAGCTGTGGGATTACCCAAGGTTTTGCTGGCACTTGCACTAGCACCTGCCCAGTGGGAGCAGCGAGAGGTGCCAGCAGCTCTGCCCATCTCCCGTAGCACAGTGCCTGTGCTACACATGCGGGGTGTCTTTCTAACAGCAAAGTAAAACTTACCAGGCTGGCAGAACACTGAGAAAACAGCTTAAGGAGGAATTTCAATGCGAGGTTTTAGTGAAAGAAATGGCTAATCCTGGTCCTTACTTATCACTCCTACAATCCTCACATTTCACACTCATGCTGTTACACTGCCCCAGCATGGTGCCTTTGCGAAAGGCCTATTTGATTTTAAAATACACTTAGGACTGCCAGTTGTCTTCCTCAACAACACATTACCCTAAAATATAGCTAAAAAAAACCCCACCAACCTCCCCACCACTTGCCTCTATGGCTCATCTCATCTTCAGTATTCACCCTCATTCACAGTTACTAATTTAAATGCCTGTAGGAAAGAAAAATCTGGTAAAAATCCTAACCCTGAGTGTCTGCTGTGGGAGTAATTGCAGGAAGAGCCAGCAGACAGCCCAACAGGTATCACCAGTGGGATAACCCCACTACGGCAACCAAAAGCTCAGCCACCCTAATCATGGTGAAAGGTTAGGAATTAATTACACTGGGATGACAGCGCAGTGGTTTGGGCATCAGCTCCCAAATAACTGGACTTGCTGGGAAGTCAACAGCTGAATCCAGCCAAGGGGGCCAGGTATTATTAGTGTTTTGAAAAATATATATTTTAAAAGCAAAACACAACTTGTTCTGTCTATTCTTTATAGAAATTGAAAAGAAAAGGATTTTTCTAACTGGGTCTTCCTGTCTGATACACAACTGACTTTTTTGGTAGCTGCAGAATTCAATTCCTTTTCTCAAGGCATATAACAACAAGACAACCACTGCACTGTGAATATCAGGAATGATTTAAGGAAATAATTTTTATTTGTCATTATATGGAAGATTACCTAAACAGTTGCAATTATTATTATTATTACTATTATTAGCAATTAGCACCAGACAGCAATTTATAATTTCCACACACAGATACAAACATTAATAATTTGCCAAGAGAAAACCATGTGTTATTCCCATTGCATGGGAAACAAATCATAGAATTCAAGTGATTTGTGTCTTTACAACTGAATTGGGAAGCTCATCCAAGAGTTATCATGCAAATAGGACATTGGGGATAGTTTCAGTAGACTACAAATTATTCTGAGTCTCTGACACTCAAATAAAATATTCTTAGTCTTAACTCTCTTACACACAGACTTTGCTACCAAGGCAGAAAAGCTTAAGTAACCATTCAGAAGAAAACACTAATAAAATTTTATAAAGAAAAATCACTTGTAAAACCATCATTATTAAGAACTCTACTTTGACTCCGGGCAGAGAACTCAGCTGATGTAAGTCTATCCTAATGCCATTTAATTGAGTTATAGAGATGTAAACCGCAAAAGAATCCTCTCCCAAGCCTACCAGGAAAACAATCCCCACTCACATTCTCTGCAAATGCTGGTCACTATAAATACAGAATAGATATGTAAGGATGAGCCACACATGCAGGGATTTGGATGGACTATTAAGTGCTCCTAAGCACAAATACAATGCTCGGAGCAATGAATGTATCTTTATATCATGGGAAACCAACTTGCCCATGTGAGTCACATTTCTAACCTCCCCATATGGTCAAGAAAAGAGCAGATAAGTGTTTGGGTTTGAGAATGCTTTAGGAGTGGAAATAAACATTGATTCCCCAAACCTCAGCAAGAATCCAGGCTGGGACTGAAGGTGCACCTGAAACACCACTAGCCTGGGCTGAGCAGAGCCCTGTGGGCTCATCCTCCTTACCACAGTGGAAGTTTGGGCTCTCCAGCACAGCCAATGGCAGACCCACGGAGGAGCCACTCGTGGGCTTGTGATGGGAGCCATGCTCCCAGGCTGATGCAGCACCGCAGCACCCACATCATCTCAGGCCTTCTCCTGGTGCTTCTCCTATGTCAGAGAGCAACAGCTTCTCAGGGAGGTGGGAAAATGGGCTCTTTAACAATAATTGACCATGGTACTTGCAGTAAATGACAGCTTGAACAACACTTTTCAGACAGAAGCAAAACATCTGACATTTTGTCTCCTTGAATCACTAGCAAAAAACTGAATTTTGGAGTAGAGACAAGTTACAAACTGATCCATTGAAGCATAGTAAGGAAAAAGCCTGTACCAAGGGATTTCTCAGCAGAAGAATGATATACTAGACAAAAATAAAAGGATATACCATATGTTGAGTAATAAAATTGGCAAACCAAGTAAGGTTCAAATACTGCTATTATACACATCTGGGCAAAATGGGGAGGAAAAAAAATCATTAAGCAATCTGAGAACCCCCAAACAAAGAAACTGTAAAATTCTGAACTGTAAAGCAAAGGAAACACACTTAATCCCTCAGGAGTTTAAGTATGTATTTCAACTATACCACCCCTCACAAGGACACGGAAGCACACAAAAACCTAGGGACACAATATAGCCACTGTGCGCTGCCGGCACAAAGCCAACTGGCTCCAGTACCCACCAACCCTGGCACCTGTTGGGTTTATCATCGGCACATGCCTTACCTCCTTGGGGCACCCAGGGAAGAAAAAGGCTCAACCAAGTGGCCATTTTCCAGGAAAATGCAGGATTGTGTACTGATGCTATTTTAAAACAGGATTTCCAGCTGCAAAATAAGCCACCCTAAATGCTGAAGTCACTGTGACTTCTGTGCATTTCAAAGTGATAAGCAGTAATACAGAACCAAGCAGTAAATAGCATCATCCTGGCCTTGTGGAGCTGTTTCATCTATAACCACAGATGTAACCTCTTCCCCGGCCTCCCCTGAGGCTAATTGATTTATGAACATTCCTATTAAAAATAGGACTTCTTGTGTAGTAGCTTAGTCTGCAGGGTGAGTAGGGGAGGCAGGATAAACACAGTTTAATGAACAAATGTCTTGGGATAAGATACCTCTTTTTATGGGTATGTGAGGTCTGGGTTCACCCTGTCAGGCTGTTATGGGGTGCCCCACTAACGCTCCCAGCACACCATGTAGGCTGGGTATTTTGGGGGCCTTTCCTTGGTTTTTTTCCAACTCAAAAGTTCTGTGCCTATATGATAAGCTTAAAAGGAAACTGCAGACTGGGAACCAGCTTCTACGGCCTGGGATTATGACGTAAAGAATAATATGTATTTCTAATGCTACATCAACACAAGCTGCTTTTTTAACTTTTTTTTCTTTGACAGAGTGGTTTATAAACTAATCCCGTGACTCTTGGCAACATGGAAAGGTTTGTAATTGCCAGCATTCTGTTTGTTATTAAAAAGGAGGAGGAGGGCTTTGCCCTAACAGGCAAAATCGGGTAAGCCAAAATGGGAGCAGGATATGGGAAAATGTTATAGCTCACTTCAAATTGTGCTTTGAGAAAAGGGAGTCTGAGGAGATCAGGGGAGATGGGGAAAAGAGAAAGAGTGTGGCTGTCCAATAGCACTGGGGAAGCTTTCCAGAATATAAGAGATGGCATTAAATAAACAGTGGAAAAGCAAACCGCGGTAACGTGGTGTAAAAGGACACATAAAGGTGGCTTTGAACAATGCCAGGGTGTGTGGGGATGAGACAGGGCTAAGACGCCTTTGAACGCCAAAGGGACAGAAGGGAAATCTCTGCCATGCTTTTCATCCCTACTAACAGCAACTTCGGTTCAGGGCTTCTGGAAAAGCACGTAGTGGATTTGGAAAAGTCTCCAGCCACGGAGAAAGACCATAATGGAAGATCTTCATTTAGGGGATGAGCTGGCAAGATCTTGACAGCTTTCGGCAGCTGTACTCAGAGTCCCACTGCCCGCCTGTGGCTGCCCTTGCTCCCCTGTCTGTCATTCTCAGACCATATCAAATGATAGAGAGATGGGGCAACCTTGGCAGCCTGCGTGACAGACGGGCAGGACTGGGACCACAGGAGGAGCTGCTGAAAGGTCTGAAATTGCTGATGTGTCCCACAGCACGAAGGACACTTGCCATGCATAATGGACAGGATGCTGAGTATTTTCCCAGTATTCCAGTTGGCCTGTGTACTACTTGATGCCTGCTTCTCAAAGAAGGAGGAAAAGAAGAAAAGAAAATCCCTGTGAAATTATGTGACGTGGTATCAGAACAGCTTCTGTGTTTTGAAATAGTCAGTTGTGTGTTGCCATCTTCCAGACTGATGGGAAAAGAGGAGGGAGGGCAGGGGAAGGTTGTTCCATTTGCAGTGGGACCTGGTCAAGGAGGGGATGCACCTTGGGGTGCATATGCTGAGCTTTTTTGTACCTCAAAATAAGGCACAACCACTTTTTATTAAATATCATGTATAAGAATTAAAATACACACACTGCTTAAAACAACCAACAGATTTAGCAGCAGCAGCCAGCAGTTTACTGCCTAAAATCCAATATCCAAAACAACTTCGAGAATCCTTGAGTTTTCATAGACAGTTCAAGATCTGAGTAACACCAATAGAACAATATAAAGCTTTTCAGATTCTCATAATGGACTGGAAAAGAAGTTAAATAAAACAGCAAATCAGACAAACAAAACTAAATTCAGCTTTTCAAGGGGAGTACTGGCATTTGCACTTTCCAATCCAACAGCCCCACCCAAGTTGCAGCAGCCCTTTCCCTGTCGTTCTCAAATAAAGCAAATCATGATCTGAAAAATTTGGGGACCAGTTTTCACATTCAAGATTCCAAATATTTGATTCAAATAATTCTGCTGGAACTGGAAAAGCTGCTTTCAGCCATGTGTGTCTCGTGCTCTGGTTACATGCTGCAGCATCTCTGCCCCTATCCTCTGCTATGAGGAAGAGAGTCAAAAGCACCAGGTTGAAGGTTCAGTGGGATTTTAGGAAGTATCCTTGTGCTGGTACCACCATAGATTGGACAAGGAGCAGAAACTGCAAAAAATTGATTATCCTCTGTTTCCACAAGTGAGGAAACCAGGGTTTTTTAAACCAAATTAAACCCAAATGTAATTAAATACATAAAAGTTATGAGGAAATTGAGTCTGTACCACATACTAAGGCTTCGATTTATAAGCAGTGGAAAAAAATACATAGGAAAAAACACATTAAATCCTATATATTAGTGTAACAAAATAAGGAAGGGTATTGCTTAATAAGTTATGCTTTTTATGTCATCCAGTTACTCAAAACAATATTTAGGACTCCAGTTTTTCAAATCCAAATCAAATAAAAAAACCCGCAAGAGCGAGGTTTAGGTTGGATCGGTGTCCCAATGTGGAAGGAAGGAGAACAGAACACATTTTGAGAGTGATAAAATACTAAAAATAAATTAAATTTATGTGCACTACCACTCAAGTTTGAAAGTGAACTAAAAAGAAGAGTAAAACACAGCACCAGACAAATATACGAGATTCAGGATTCTAACAATAATCTTTCTTGATGGTGCAGAAGGGAAGACTGATTGAATTTTTGTGGAAGTTCATTCCTTCAAGAAAACATTGTATGTTTATGATATACAAAATACAATGTTGAATTATTTTCCTTATTACAGACACACAATTTCCCATATCCTGAAATAAAGTACCACACACTCTTATATCCATTCCTGCACATTCAAAACAGTCTCAGGTTATGGATAACATATTTTGGTGTTCAACCATTGAGAGGATGATTAAAGATATTTTAAAAGAGATCTCATCGGTTATTCAGCCGAAACAAATTCTTCTTTTTTGGCACTTATTTTCCTAAAATGCTTCACCTAAGATGTTCCACTCTACATCATTTCATTGATCTCATGAAGTTTTCCAAGATATGATGCTTCACTTCTAGAGATAATCTCCAAGTTGAACATAAGACTTCATACTACTTTTCTTTATATTTTCTCCATTTTCTTTTTTCTCTCTCATTTTTAACGACTTTAGAAAAATGCAAAGAGCATGTGATGTTAAGCAACAGGAATCTTCAGAGGATTGCTAAAATATATGATGACTGTGTCCAGTAGCTGCTGCAAATATTTTTAGTATATTATTTGCAGGTACTATAGTGAAAGAAAAGCACTATTATTTGATTCAAGTGCTGAAGATTACTTAATGCAAAGCTCTGTAGGTATTTAACTGAAGAAAACAATATAATAGAACTATTACTGTGCTCATCAGATTCCAAATTTTCAATTGCAGTGAAGAAAGACTCATAAAATTTCCAGTATCATTTACAAGATACTAAAAAAATCTCATATATACGGACAATTCGTTAGTGTTTTTTGTTTTACTCCATGACATTTTTTAAGGATACTTTGGACAGCTATTTCCTACACAACCTTTGCAATAGGGGAAGGCACAGGAAATAAAGATTTTAGGATAAAGAGGGAGAACGATCTCTAAATCCAATCCCTGCTGGCATTTCCCTCAAACTGGAAGCACAAGAAATCTGGTCAGCTGAGAAACCGGAGCTATAGAGTGCCTTGCAAGAGCACATAAGAGCAAACAAACAGTTATCTGATGGCTTCAGGAAAAGGAAAGTGCAGGAGAAGGAAATAATATTAGTTACCCTGCAAGTACCATTCACAATCAGAGTAGGAGTGACTGTGAAAGGAAATATTGCAGCTCCAGAGGTCTCCAAAGGAGTATAAATCTTCTGGCCCTTGGGAGCAAGCAAAAAAGTATTTCAACCATTAAATAATAAAGAACAGTGCTGAAACCTTCCTGGTGATGGCATGTGCGATTAGGTGTTGGCCAGACGGATGGAAAGTGATTTACAGCCAAGGCTTTGGTGGGGAAGGAGATTTCTCTTTGTAAATACAAGAAGACGGATCTAATTTAGGAGTATTAAAAATCAACATGTAGATTTGGATAAATTCACTAATCTTGCAATGAATTTTATCATTTTGAAGTTCCTGGCCATGTCTTTGTGGTTTCTTAAACAGTTTTATGAGGCAAGGGAAAAGGATGAATGAAATTTTTCAGTTGTAGGAACTGCAATAGTTTTAAACCTTGGTTTCAAGTTAAAAGGAATTATGTTAAACATGGAACACCCCAAAGAAAAAACTGGTCATTGCAAGAAATAATATGGGAAAACCACAGAAGCTTACACATATAAGCAATTCTTTATTGTAGTCAACTGGAAACAGTTACAGAATGCCAATGAAATTACGTAGAACAAAGAGTTATCAATATTTTATGATCTTTTATAAAAGAATTCAAAGGTAACAGGAGTCAATTAAAATATCAGTTCAAAAGTAAATTAAAATATCACTCTGGACTCCACTTAGGAGTTATGGTTAGGATTTATGCCTTATAATACTATCACAAACCCTAGAAACCTAAACCTCCTACACTTCTGCTCCATTTAGCACCTTCCCAGTACAATCCCCTGTATACAATCGTTACAGTGAAATAAAAATATATAGATATAATTTATTATTTATATCACAGCAGAACATGCGAAACATTAAGTGGCAGATGTTAACAGGAACAGTAGATTTTCACATATTTTTGAGGAATGCTGCAAGTTGCTGACAGAGAAGATACAGAACAAAATTCTCCTGTTAGCTAATGGAATTGCCAGAGCTCTTGCTCAACAGAAAAGGTTTGGTTTATTTAAAAAAACTTTAGTTAAAGACATTTTTCATACAAGCACATACACTAATGAGCTGATAATGAATTATAATTTTGACCAAATTATTTACAATTCTAATTAAATTACACTGCAATTTAGGATTTTAGCTATTGATTTAACTCATCTAAAGCTGCATGACAGATGCTTCAACTGCAGCGAACAAAAACTCTTGATTTCAAGAGCTTTGTACACTCTAAGAACCCAAGTGTTAAAATTAAACTTTGCTCACAGTTTTCAATCATTGCTACAAGAGACAGCAGTAGTAATTTTCCCCTCAGTAAAATAATTTTGCTTGTAATCTAATAATATTTCTGGGTTGAATTGCATTGATTTTTCAAGATTATAAATTTTACAGATATCACTGACATAGCAAACATGTTTAGGTCCCCTCACATCCATGCTTTCTTCCTGGAATTTTTTAAGCCATGTCTTGACAGAAAAGGGAGGAGTAGAAAAACAGATGACAGGAAAGGCACTGCTGAAATTACAACATTGGCTTTTTCACTCTGAGGTACAGAAAATATAATTTTCAAGTTCTGTATTAGTGAAAACCAATAGAAATAATCTCATATTAGCCAGACCGGGAACATAGCTTAAGCCATTTTATTCATTATCTAGTTTCTTATGCATACTTTTGGGAATGAAACATAAAAAGATATGTTTGGGTTTTCTAAGTGTTCATAAAACACCAAAATAAACAATGAGTAGTAAAACCTAAAGGAAATCGCACATGTAAGAGCACGTGTGAGTAACACACATATTTAACTTCTAAATAAAAACCAACAAAACTTGATGGGATCTAACAGTGGCTTAAAGATATTACCTTCATGGAGCTCTATCCTGCAAGCACTCAGGGATGAGCAAGCAGAGCTGTTTTCTGCTGGCTGACAAGTCCTCAGCACTGAAAAGATACAGTCTTACAACATTATCATACCAAAAAAAACCCCAAACAAAAAATTTATATGTATGTTTATATATTTTATATGCATGTTACACATAAATTTTATAAAAAATTTATACATAATTGCTGCGTTTCCATAAAATCTCCTGTTAGATTTACTCCCATTAATGTTTTGCAAGTACAGCTTACTGTCTCTGCAGCAATTAGCACTATTACACTGAGGGGGACCTCTCGTCTTTGCAAACCATGATTAAGGGCCAGAAATTGTACTGATTTTTCTGTTAGCTTGATTGCCTGCAGCCATCTCACCATCCAGAATGGTGCTCCTCATCCTGCTTACCACCCAAGGAACCTCAGCTTCTCCAGGAATACTGCATTTATACAACACAAAGCTGTGCTGCCATCGAATCCTTGCAAAACCCAGAAGTTAAATTTATGCTGTTAATTTAGCAGGTGTTTATTGCTAGAAACGGGCACCAGCACCGCCAGCAGCACACACGTGGGCAGGTCTAGACAACCTTGCCATTGAAAGCAGGACCTTCACTGCTCTCCCCAGTAAAATCACAGCGACATTTTGGAAATTATTTTGAAGCTAAGAGGTCAGCATAAAAGCTTAATGTTAAAACAGACACAAAAGGCACATTTTAGATTTATAGCTCATACTAACGCAGAGCTCAAAACTCATTTAATACACAGCAGCTTATGTCCCATCCCTAATCGAGTCCAAGCCCTGAACAACACTATGAAGAACTGATTGGTTTTTTTCTGGTATCTCCCATTCGAAATGAGAGAAATTCTTTTACAAGTCATATAGCGGATCTAACTGAAAATACGGTGGTTTCACCCCTCCACAGGCAATCACAGATACGGGTGAAAGAAAGGCTTTTTGTGTCCATCACTTGGGTACCAAAAATTTGAAGTCAAATCAGCAAAACCAGATAAAGAAATTTTAGAAGCAACCACTGCATTTTTGTCTAACAAGGTCACCAGAGTGAACAGCACTACAACTAAAGTTATTTAACTCTCCCGAGCAACATGAGCAGTTATCAATATTATATATTTTCTTAACCTTTCCTATTTTATCTTTCTGAAAGAAAAGCAAGCGAAAACAAAGAAAGCGAGAGAAAGAAAAATATGAAACTTGTGTAAGACATCTTAACAAAAGTTTTAAGCAGAATGGAGCCAACTGACAACAGAAGGAAAGCTCTGATTTCCATGACTCACATTTCTTCTAAAAAACTAATCCACATGTATTGCAAAAAAAATTTAAAATTTTGTGCATTATAAAATGCTCTTACTGAACCTCCACCCACAGAAACCTACTTCTCCTCTTTTGTCAAGTTTCATTTTTCCTACTGAATCTAGGTCCTCACTAAGCCAAATATTTTTTTGAAACTTATCTCTACTTGCCTCCACAAATGCATGATCCTCTGAGAAGACCCCAGTGTTCTTACAAGAGTAAAGATGCTGAATAAACACCAGCTTGGTTTTTACTTATATGAATGTTTAAAATAGCTCTTAAAAAAAATCTAGGAGAGATGATTTTTTGTTTATAGCTTAGATTTTTGTGTGTCACATTTTTAAACAAAGGGGCAAAGGGAGCGAAGTTCTGCTGTTCACGTTTCCTGTCAGGCAGGCATCAGAAAGGTGTGCCATTTCAGAGTAGGAAAGACCAAATTATAATGTTGTATTTGCTGTGTTCGTGACTTCTCTCTCTACTATTATAGCTGAAATTCTGTGTTGTGGTGCAGGTTTTTCAGAGCAACACACACATGCCTGAGAAATCCTCCTGAAACCTTCATGGCACCACAGCAGCTCTGAGACAAAGGAATTAGAAGATGTGACATTTGACAGGGAGCGGATAACAAGGTGCAAAAACTGCAAAGTTCCTGTAGGTAGAAGGAAAGCAAAGTAATGTAGTGGAAGAAAAAATTCCTGACAGCTCTGACACTCGGGACCTATTTTTCTCCTCAATGCACATATAGCTCTCTTACAAATATAATGAGAGTTATGCACATACAGTGAGGAGGGAAGGTTACTCCACACAGCCAAGTGCCCAGCCACCCTGCTTTAAAAATATTACAGCAAAGAAAGTAGAAAGATGTTTTTAGTAGCTTTTTGAGGCAACTAAACTGTTTGGGAAAGCCTTTAGGTCACTTCAAAGTAGAAATAAGAAAATGTAAATGTTTATAATGTCACAGTGAATGTCTAATGCCTAAAATCAATCACTTGTCTACCCAAAAGATAACTCCTCCGCTTCCAGTTCCCAAAGTAACAGCTACATCAATCCAACAGAAAGCAAGGATAAGACGATTGATTGCAAAAACTCAGGTTTCAGTGATTAAAAAATATTGCTGAATAGGTGAGTTACTCATATGCCTCCATTTAATGTCATCAATGTATTACTTTGGGAATGGAGATAAAAATTCCTTATTACTCCAGAGCAGTAACAGAAGCTTCCAAGGAGACTAATTGAAGCACAATAACATATTAAGAGGTTCAGGCATGCCCATGCATGAACAGGCGTGACAAACACATCTGGGCTGACAAACCAGGGTTGCCACAGCAGCTCTGGGACTCAAACTCTTCTTTTTTATCCAGGTCAAAGCTATAAGGTTAAATTATTAAATGCCAATAAGCTGATAGAAGATGATTACCTGGATTTTAGACACACCTTTTCCTCATGAATGATAAAAAAGGCACTCTTCTTTCCTCTGCAAAGCAGCGCAGGTCTCTCAGCACTGCACATTTTACACCCCAGGAACACAAAACTACTTCAGCCATCAAATTGCCACTGAGAACACACCTTGCCATGCTTAAGCCGCAGGCAATTATATTCAGAGCTGGTTTTCAGAGCTTTAAGTTTGTTGAATTTTTAAACCCACCCCTAGGCACAGCACCAAGAGGTTCCACAAACTCGATGTCTTCCTGGGTGTAGCAGCACCCCTTTTCTAGGGCTGAACTCATCTGCGGCACACACAAAGCAAACCCAGCCTCCCTGCAGAGCCCCACTGTGCTCAGAAACCGTGTCTGGCAGAGGAATTGGCTTTTCATCTCCATTGCTGGAGAGCCAAGAAACACTTCTTCAACATCACTTCCTCTCGGACACCTCCAGCTCCCACTTGCCAGCACACGCACAACAGGTCACAACAAAGGAAATGCTCTCCAAGCTCCCTGAAGCCCAGCGGGATACCCATCCTAAATCTTCAATGGACCACAGACCGAGTACGGGAAAGGCTCCTGTCTGGTGGAGGTGTGGAAGTTGGGCATCCAATGCTAGGTCAGCACTCTGAAAATTCAGAAGTTGTTCTGCTTAATTGATCTTGACACTACTCAATCAAGGGGAAATACAAGACCCGTTCACCACAGGGCTGCCCAAAGCAACCTGCTCTATGATGAGCAACATAATCTAGATAACTGCCTCCTTGCCAAGAAGATGTGAGCTTAGTTTATTAAATTCTTTAAAATTTTAAGCAAATTCATTCTTAAAGCAATTATTAAAATGCAAACTAAATAAATATTACCTTCACCATTCCCTACACATTGTCTCTGTGGAGTTTTCCTATAAATAGATTACTTTTCTCACTAGAAATTACACAAAGCAGAGATGTCCACAGCCCAGAGACATCAAGCCAGGGTGTGAAAGAGAATGAAGAGAAAAAAGCAAAAAACCAGTAGAAGTTGCTTAAAATGGCAAGGTTTTCTAAAGGATTGGTTTCAAAATTGTCACTGGCCATTCTGGACTTCAGTGTTGAACCACACCCATGAAACTTCAAGGCTGTTTTGAAAAGTTTGCAATAAACCCCAAGTGATTCAATATTCTCCCTTTGTAAAATAGATGGGTAAAGTTCATGTTGGCACAACACGTGAGAAGTTGGGACAGGCTCCAGAGACCACATGCTGGAGGACCTCGACTCCTGCCACCACTCTAAGTCAGTCATGACTGACTCTGCCTGCACAGTCTTAAAGTCTAAAATATTTTCCAGATGGGATTCAGCTTCCCAGTCCAGAGGGTCCCTTAGAACAGTTGATATGAAGGAAAGAGGATGAACAGTCACCAGCATTCTGGTCCTTCAGCAGGGAAGTGAATGTGTGTTCACCTGAAACCAGATGGAAACCTGGTCCTGTAACCCACACGTATGGACCTCTAGTGACACTTACCCAAGTATTCACACAGATACTTCCTGCTCCCTTAAAATCTCCTTTAAACCATTTTCAGAATTTCTCCTTTCCTCCTCTGTGACTAAATGACTGAATTCCTAAATATTTGTAAATTAAAACTCATAAGGATTTAATAAACTGAGCTGATACAAGGATATAAACAAGGTGATCTGGTTTTAATCCTACGCCATGGCTGTTGTAAAGAAATGTGGGTAAGGACCCAGATCTCATTTAAAATTCAGTCCTGTTTCAGTGAGCACCCAGCAAAGCAAAACCACAGAAGCCTGAATGATAAATACTTTGGTGCATCTTTTATGCATTAAAATACTATCGCTCACATAGGAAAATGAACTTTATAAAAGAAGTCAGAGCACAAACAAAGGAACTTTCTCTTCTGAAGACCGTAATTAACGTGGTTGATTTGAAGCCATGCACTACCTATGATTTAAGGGTTTGCTGCAATCTGTCCCTCCCAGCAGCCTGAAAAACACAAAGATTGTTCAAATTAACCATTCAAAATAGTCAGAGTCAGTACAGAAATCCTAGCACTTATGAAAAGTACCAACCAATACATAATCTATAATATCCTGTATAATGTAACAGTCAAAATTGCTACATTACTGGAAAATGAGAAAATGTTACCATATGCGAAGATGAGCACTTCTATAAATTAAAATAGAAAAATTAAGTCCTGCATACACCAGTGTGGTCTAAATATAACTTTGCAACTGTCATGCAAGAACCCTGTTAACCTGAATTAAAAGCTGACCCCACCCAACACCAAGATAACTGCCCACAGCAGCGTGTCTCACTCACGTTCCCCCTCGCCCGCAGCCTGGCGCTCCCCAGCACATAACCGCTGTGCCCCGGGCCCCCAGCCCTGCCACGGCACTGGAGGTACATGTAGGACACAGTCAGTATCACCCTGCAGGGCAACAGCTTTGGTGTTCTAACCCAGCCAGCTCATGATTTTCATCCTCCAGTGCACACGCAGAGATTTAAATCAGTGACTGGTATCAAAGTGCACACAAGAAAGGCTGGTTTGCACAGATGTCAGTGTCACCACAAAAAGAGAAGGGGCTGCCAAAGAAAAACACACAAGAACGGATTCAACATTTCACATTGCTAGAGCAAAATATCCCTGAACCCGTCCTGACACTGCTGTATGCTCTGCTGCAAGCTCGGCAAGAGAGATCTGGGATGGGAGAGGACAAATTCCGAGGGCCGGCTACTGCAGCTTCCCCCTCAGTGTGAGCTCTCTGAGTGCCAGCATCAGGTACCATGGCAAGAGAAAACAAAGTTCATCTGCTAAGTACAGCTCTGTCATAGTCTTAAAAAGCCACTGTATACATGAAAAAAAGCACTTCTAAAATTAATTTATTAGTAAAAATAAATTTAAGACTATAAAAAGAAAATCTACCTAAGAGTTTTCTAACTGTGTTGTGTCCTACGTGCCAAGTTCTCCTGATCAGGTAACAACTTCTACTTCTTCCTGCTGAAACAATGAAGTCATGCTACCTGTTGCAGCAATCAGAGGCTTTCCAGCAGCACAGGATGAAGTTTAAGCAGTAAATACAGGCTTTCCCTGAAGGAGCAACTGTTAATTTCAAAAAAATAACCTTGAAATGTACCTTTGGTTTTAAAATGTATTGAGAAAAACTCCAGACATTAAATACTCAGCAGAGCGTTTCTGGCAGTGTGTGTAGAACGTGTTTGGGTATTTGAACACAAACAGGGAAAATACTGCCAGAAGCCTTGACTTTTCTCATTCTGGCTTTTGGATCCAGGGCAGTTTTCTCAGTTTGAAACAAGCTCTAGCCCGGATCCAGCTTGTGCAAGCACAACGTGCACCCCCTCAGCTCCAGGCAGCAATAGGTGTCCGGCTACTTCCACAAACTTCTGCACACCTACGGTGCAGCTAAGAGTAGACAATGCACCCCAGCAACTCACAACAGTTAATTAACCAAGTTTCCCAAACTATTCAGGAAATCACTTCTTCTTCCACCACACTCCACAACCTAGATTGTGATCCTAAATTATTTTGACAGAATCCTTTTAAAGTTCTCCACTGTAGAAAACGAGGGAAGCCAGTCAGCTTTACATCCAGGAACTGCAGGATCTGAGCTGGGAGCTTTTTGTCTTTGTGGTTTGCTGCTGCAATTCCAAAACCACACACAGTGCCTGAGCTTTAGACCACTATTAGAAATGTGACTTCAGAATAAATTAAAAACACTCATGGGAAGAGGAACCAAACTTTCATGTGGCTTCCTGGAGGTTGTTCTGGCACTGGAGAAAAATCAGACACTACACAGTAGTGGATTGGTAATAAACTAACCCGCAGCAGGACTTCCAGCCACTGTCAGGCACGTGGTGCCATGGACAGAAAAAACATGTAGGATGAAATCACAGCCCTACGTCATTCCAGGGTACAAAGCAGATTTTTCAGTGTGGGCATAAGCACTCACATACGGCTGTATTTGTCCACGCTACTGGGGACAAAAATTGTAAGAGCTTTAGAGCAGATATTTGATTTGCATCTCTCTCCCTATTATTATTCACTGTACTGAAGAAAATGGTTCGTTTTACAGGCCCCCGTATTCACTAGAATAAATGTATCGTTATTCCGATAAGAAATGCAGAGCATAGGCAAAATGAAAGTCGTAAATCTGTGAGACAAAGCAGAATCATTCAAGTTTTCAAAACCGGGAAGCGCTTGGTGTTTACCAAGTGCAAAAAATACAGACACCCCAAAATACTTTTTTGTAACTAAAAGCTCTATTTCCAGCAATTATCACACAGTTTTCACAAGCTTTCCATCTTCCTGGACAAGCAGTGATTTAATTCATGCTTTAATTATGCTACAGAGAGATTATTATTCTGTAACAGATAAATAGGATTAAATCAATTAGAAGTTATTGCAGGCATTGCAAAATTACTGAGACTCCCTGCTAACATGTTTCCTTTCTTTTCCAACTTTTCTCTGTCTTCTACTAATGTAAGAAAGGCCTACACAATCAAATGGAAAATGCAGTAAATGCTTCTCAATGGGAAACTGAAATTGGCTATACACCAAGCACATCAATATTCAGAGAGCTAAAAAAAAAAAACTTTAAAAAATAAAATTAAGTTGACTGTCTCCTAGTGCTTTTGATTACTCCAATTATAAAATCAAAGCCATTCCCACATTTGCAGTGATGCCAATGGGTGGATGAATTAAATATGCTTTCACTATTAGATGTCTCCTTTTGAGGTTCGCTGCCTTCCTGTTTTCTAGCAGCACATAAAAATATTCATATTTAGCTCTGTGGGATCAATCCTATGTTTGTTAAAGGCAGCATAAACCTACCACCGATTTCTGTCCAGACAGACTCTGGCTAAAGCAAATGTGAATACAATGAACTAACACACTACTCTATGCAAGAGAATAAAGCACAGCATTAGACAAGGCATAAATAAACTTCAAATATCAAAAAAAAAAAAATCAATCATTTTCTCAGACCTTTCACATGATACAATCAAATACATACCTTACTCTTTAAATTAAATTCTCATTTTGCTAATCAAAAGTAGTTTCTTTTATATTCTCCCTCTCCAAATCATTCCAAAGAGCATCTGAAACCACAGACACATGTTATTCAAAGGATTTAAAAGTCAATGCTGTAAGTTTTCTAGTTTCTAAAATATTATCCTATTTGTTGGCAGAAAGCTGTTACAGGCATGGAGGCAATTAGTTCAGATAGCACACTTCAGAAAGGCTGGAGAATCCCATGGGATTTCTAGGGAGAAATGGGAATGCTAAGGGCATGTTGTTCGATGAGATCCCCCCCCCCAGCCAAACACAGATGTCTGATTAAAAGGGCAATTAAAGGAACATTAACCTTTAACCAAAAATATAACAGTAGTTTAAATTAGTCAAGAAAGCCAGAGCAGAATGTTATTTCAAACTCCTTTTCCTCCACAGACTTTCGTTAAAGTGTTATCCATTCATTTTTGTTTTACGAGGGCAACACTGCCCATAAAACTAACATTTTTGAGGTTAACACTTGGCTAACTTGGAGAAAAAATGTTGTCACAGGAATGTAAAAAAGAAAAAAAAAAAGAAAAAAGAAAAGAAAAAAAAAGAAAATCAAAACCACCAGGCTGCACCACATATCTGCAGCATACATTTTATGCCTTCTGAAAGTTAAGGTGCGGAGGAAAGTTTAAACCAGGATTCAGTTTGGAGTAAATTTATCAGTAAAGTACCCACACATTCATGTAGCACAGTCTGCCACACGTTTTTAACATTCAACCCTATAATATTAAATTTTGATTTCAAAAAACAACCATAAGCACTCAGATCCAAGGGTTATACTGACATTTAATGGTCAAACAGAGGGCATACAACAATTTATTGCATTAGGTGATTAAAGGACACACTGCTTAAAGTCAACTTGGAGTAACATCTAAAACAGAGATGAAATAGTAAAATGCACTGAAGTTGCTTAAAATTGAAAAAGCAAAGTAGTGAGAGAGGCACAAAATACAGGGAGTGTGAAAAAGCCCACCTCGCCAGGAATCAACAGAAGCACCTCCGATTAACTGCAGCGCTCCGTTACTGGCATTTTTCTAATTGACACCAAATTAGCATTTACTACCCCAGAGCCCGGCACGGCAAACACTTGAATGGGGGCTCCTTGACGGCTTGGCTCCTGCTCGAGGTGTAACCAACAAGATTTAGGGAGCTCCAGACTGGGCCGGCACTGGCAGGGAGCTGCACACCCTGCCCTGCACCTTAAAACAACGCATTAATTCTGCATTCGCCCAGCCTTCAGAGACTGTGCTTAACATGATTAGTGCTGCTGTCTACCCAGCTTAAGTGCTGACCATGCTTTAAAAGGTGAAAGTGGAGCAGATGTCTTCTGCTACCCAGAACATTAGAGCTGAAGTCTTCTCAGAGGGCAGAGAATAAAGATGAAATCTTTTCACAAGGGGCAGAAAAGAAATCCCAATATTCTTGCACACACTCCCTGTAGTACAGCTCTGCCTCATTTTCTGCTGCGTTGGCTATTTTTTTTCTTACTATAACCAGCAACCAAAGCTATTTTCCTGTAATTTTTAAATCAAAATTATTTTATGGCTTTGTGTCTCTCTGACTTTGCCTAAGTGTGCCATCTAATATATTTTCTCTAGCTTCCCAAGTTAGTTTTCCTGAAAATAGTTTAATAACAGTAACCAACATTTGCTTTTTAGACTGTATTAGCAGAAAAAAAGAGTAAGTCATTAAATTAATGACTTGAAGATACTTACTGTAAGTAAAAGGATAAAAAAAATATAAAAGGCCTTCAAAATTATTTTGATAGTATTTTTGTATTTAATACTGTACTTACTACCATGGCTATTTTAAATATCTGTCAAAGGAACTTTTTATTTGTGTGCATTTGCTTGCAACTTATTGCTGAGGAGACTCTAAAGATGAAGCTAAGTGTTTATTAATGTTAGCTTTCCAGAAAACAAATTCGACAAACATCTCAGGAGTAAATTTATCATCTGATTTTTTTGAATCTGAGATCTGCGTAAATACAGGTTACTAGCACAGCTGATGCACTTGAAATTGAACTTCAAAGGGAAAAACTGATGTTCCCAATTGTTTTAATAAAATGGAAGAGAAAGGCCACTTCAAAAGTTAGTTTTATTAATTGTATACAGGATCCTTGAACAGCTCCTTGGCCACATGCTCTGGCTGGTGCTATCTAACATGATAAATCTGTGGCGCTGAGCCCCATGCTGACAAGATCCGCTGTGTCTATGTTGATTACGGCTTTGGAAGGACCACCCAGAAAGACAACCCCATTGAACACCTCTCCTCCAGCAGCACCAGCTAACAGGGAATATACACACCAAATACAGTGCCTGAAAAATTAAATCCTTGCAAACAATTTCAAGCAGAAATCCACCTACTGCAAAAAGACAAACTAATCCCACTTACTGCTTAGTGCTGCCGGATGCTCACACGATTCCAGTCCACCAGAAAATCTGTATCTGTCCCAGTTCAAATGGTCTTTGGCAAAACTAATATTCCAGAGTGAGAAAGCAACTTGCCTTTTGCATGCATAAAAACATATCCATGCCTTGGATAAGCAGCGAAGCTGTTTTCTGGTTGCTACGCATTTCCACTGCAGGAAAACCCTGTACGGTGAACGGCCCTATCTTCCATGATACTTACGCTTTGTTTTCACTGCATCTGTTTTAAAATATCCCAGAAACTTGGTGTTGAAAGCGATTGACCATACAAACAATGCATATGGTCCCTGTTCTCTCCACATTCAAGTCTCAGCTATGGTCTCACACAGACTGATGCTGAAGCGTCTTTAACAGTCCCAGGAACACGGTGGTCTTTGTCTGTGCTGCTCAGGGCATCACTCACAACCCTGCAGTTTCCCAAACCCATGCCTACATAAAAGCAGAAAAGTTGAAACAGATCACTGTGCACTTCCAGTACCTGCAGCTGTTACTTGGGAGCACAAAGATTAAAATTTCAGCAACTGGGTCCTTCCTCCATCTCACTGCTGGATCCTGCAGGACGCTGAGCCACAAAAGCACTGATGGGAAAGCACGAGAAAAATAGCCTGGACACATATGGTTTGACTTAACATTAACTGATTAAAGGTATTTTGACTAGTTCCACAGCTAAATTACATGCACCTGTTACACACATTAGTAGCACCTACATCCTACTCCAAACACAGGGATGTGGGCCTGTGGATGTAAGACTCAAGAAGATTACATTTCATATGTTTAGCACTGGAACAGAGTAGATTTATTTATCAATTTCACAGTTTCCTTGAAATAAACCATTTACATTAAAATAATTCCACCCAATATGCCATAAAAATAATATTTGCATACTCTATTTTATACCTTTTTATATAAATTTACTGTTAATTTTATGATCTGTACAAAAATAATGCATCAGCATCCAGTTTGTAGTATGGATTTTCAGGGCCAAACCAAATGAATCATGACAGAAAAATGTTTCTGCCTTTCTAATACCTTTAATTTCAGTAATTACCCATAACAAATAGAGCTAGTCTATCTAACATGTCTAAACTTTTTTGATACTTTCATTATTTTGCTCTGTCAGTGGGGTCACCAATGGACATGGTATTTTTCTGCCTAGAACACGGCTGGTCCATTGGCTCACATGTTATCCTGACACTGATTCAGCTTCAGTTTTGGGTCCATTTGGGGTAAATAAAGAGATAAAAGGGTATGGTGAATACAAACATGGTAAACCATGTATCGGGGGCACAACAGTACAAGTCAGCTAAGATGGTTCTAAAATTCTCTTTGCTGTCGCTGACTGCTGTCCCAAGAGATCTGATTACATTTTAATTATCTTAAGGATTTGATTAATCAAATTTTCTGTTCTGAGTTGTACTCAATAACAGTGTGTGTGTGTACACATGGACGTGCCTGTTAACGGAGGGATGCTGCCCTGCATATACACAACCACTGTATAAATCCCTCCTGCATCATCATGTATCTGGGCCTCCACCCTCTGGGGATGCAGTTTGGGTCCCCCTTTCCCAAAGAGAAGCTCACAAATCAAGCAAAGATGAAGACAATCACAGGTACAGAACAGTTCCATACAGGAGAACCAAGATGGAGCAGCTTTCCTCAGATTGGAAAAGGATAAGAGAGGAAGAATACAAGAGATGTCCATAAAATCATAAAAGGCGTGGAGAACCAACAGGGAGGTCAGTGGCCATTGCCTCTCCCAGTGATAAAAAGGGGAATTGGACAAATCCATGGAAGGAAGTTTGCACAGATACAGAAACCATCGTTGTCTCTGACACAAAACCTGCTGGAAAGTCTCCTGGAGACTTATCCCCTCATGTCTGTACACATCTTAAGAATAAGTATCTACTAGCATGTAATTTTGTTACAGAATTTCACCTTCTGAAGAAAAATGCCCTTTTCCATCTCCACTCCATACAAGTGTTGCAAGGTAAACTCAAGGAACAATGAAAAGGACAACGAACCTCAACAGTGCAGAAGCGGGGAAGAGCTGGAGGCACCAACCAGCCTTTTCCAGGCTCTCACTCCCCAGGAATTCCCACCATCCCCGCAGGCACCGAGGGAGCAGGTGGCAGCTGCCCAGTTATACTTCATGGAGAACAAGAAGAAAGTCTCAGCTCCTAGGAACTCCCAAGTCCAGCACCCTTCTCCCAGTGCTGCCAATAGACAACACGGCCAAGAAGAGATTCATGAGAAGACCAAATGGGTCTGAGACAGAGGGTCATCCATGAATCCTGCTGAAGAGAGAATCCTTGCATCAGATAGCCCTTTGGCTTGACCATCCCTTGGACGGTCTTTATGTGAGAAACTAAGAAAACAAAGCTTGCTTATGATTTAAAACAAGTGGGCAAGGCTTTTTGCAGTTACCTGTGGAAGTGCTGTTTATGCTCAGTGCTGAACAAGCACCAAAGGTTGAGCTTTCCCAAATCTTCTTTAGGGAACATTAGGCAAATTAGCCCTACCACGTCCCAACTGTGACAATGACAGATCCCCTGCTTCAGAGATGCTCAGTGGACTCTGGAGTTAACGCTAGTGGTTAAAGCCATTATCAGAGACTTACGGACAGTCACTGGAGAACTCTGCATCCTGCCATCCAGAACAACTCAGCAGCTTCCCTCAAATGTAAAAACATGCTCATAAATAAGTCAGAACCCATTACAATTAAGCTACTTTCAGTATTGAAGAACATAATCAAAATCAAAGAGATGATGTACCCTGAAGATTTCAAGTGACATCTGCTGAAATAAAAATACAGTTTGGAAAAAGATTGTAAAAAGATGACTATGTTATTACCAATAACTTTTACATCTATCATTAATTTTCACTTGGTTTTATCTTCTCCCCTAGTCTGCATCCAATTTCACATGGACTTGTGTTTTATTACAGTCCCAATGCGGATCCCATCAACTGAAAAGACTAATAACTGCCTATGAAATGCCTATGAAATGCAGCAAATAGCATGGATATTGTTTCCCTTTCCTTAGCAATTGTTTCCCTTTCCTTAGGGTCTTGAGGAGACTGTCACAAAGGAGAATTGACAGCGTTGAAGTGATCTCTCTCCAGAATGTAAAGCAGCAACAAATACATATGTGTAGACAAGAATGTTTCCCTCCAAACCTGGAAAGAGTTAATCAAGTTACACTGTTTGAATACGTTAGTGAGCGACATTGAAATGGCACAGGCATATCCCACACAAACTTCCCCCAGTGACCGTAATTTAAGGCAACATTTTAAAAGAGCCCTTTAAATCTCAGCGCTACGGAGAACTGCTGAGGCCTGTAATAGAATCTCTCTTGCCTTCCTCCCCTGACAACACACTGAGCTCAAAAGCATACATTTAACACCCAAGGGTCCTACCTGTCTTTAAGGAATTTTTATAAAGTAGATGGCTACCTCGGGCTATTTAAGTACTTTGTACTTAAGACATCAATGGCATGTGTAGAGATACTCCTTTGATCATTACACCAGTGGAAAAAAATAAGAAAATAACCCCTAAATCTTCACCATATAAATTTGTGCTTGGAACTCACCGACATAAGAATCATACTACAAAACCACAAATAGTATTCAATTTAGTCTCTCATGTTCTCACTCATGAGATAGACTTTGATATTCCTCATGATGAAAAATGAATACATTTTACTACAAAGATGATTTGTGAACAAAGTCCTTTTTATTTTGGTTTGCTATTGAAGAACAAGAAATTTAAAGTTAAAGGGGGAAATCAATAGCTGGGCTAATTACTAACCAAAACCAACAATAAATGAATGAAATGGAGATTTTTCTCTTTTGTAATTTCTAGCAACACATTTCAAAACTTTTTTTAATTGTTCTGTTTCTCAGTTCAAAATTCAAATTATCATTAATATGAGGCAGAATTTAAACTGCTCTCATTTTCATTGCCTGCACTGAAGATACAGAATCGTCTTCTTTCACTGTATAACTAAGCCTCACCAAATGAAATGTTACACAAGTTTTATTTTAAGGGCTGTTCTTGAAGAAAGAGAGGATGTGAACATCTGTGAAAAACAAGTGCAGAAAGAAGACTAAGATATGTAGATAAATCATTAGTTATATTAAGATATGAAGCAGGCACCCAAAGAATGGCATAAAATGTAAATGAACTTTGGGATCTGGTCTTTTAATTTGACAGCTGTTTGACAACTGCAAAATGGAAAACTGACCTCAGACAACTGTGTATAAACGAGACTATTAAGCAGAAGAATTTCATATGGAGTGATACAATATACACTGCAATAACTCCTCACATGGGAATAGATAAATGTAGACTGGAATTTTTATTGTCTTTGAAGGTGGTGATGTTAAAAAGACTTGAATTTCACAAAGAGGATCTCTATGCTACATTATCACAATTAATGCCACTTTCTGAAATACAATGACTGTCGTCTGCAGAAAGAATATTCACAGAGAACTCACAGGCATTTAAAAAAACATATCCAAGTATATGTGTCTAGTACATCTCCAGTAGTTGGAGACACAGAAGAAAACGTCTTCTGCACTTGAGCTGCAAATCCAAAGTCAGTAAAATTATACAATGAATAGGTCATGAGATAATTTATTTGAGGGGTTTCTCTGGAAGTGTTACAGGCAGTCACAAGTACACCATGGAATCTGTATCACCAAAGCAGCACCAGAGCAGACACTGATCCGCGGAGAGAGCGGCTTAAGGAAATACTCTGCAATTTTGGCCCCTATGGATAGATCTTCATGGAAAGAGTGGCAAAGTAGAAAGGGGGAAGCTTCTACCATGACTGCCTGAAGCCAGGTTAAAATTTTATATTCTCAGCAGAAAGAGAATTAAACACAAAACAGGGAGAAAGCCTACTTTTAGATGTAACCAACTATTTCTACTCATTGTTCTGCTCTAGATCCCACTGAAAAGGGCAGATCTTCCAAAAGCATCCCCAAGCACCACTTCTTCACATTCTCCAGCAACATAAAGAGCCCTTTGTGATAAATATGTCTCATCCCAAAGCAGTTAAGCACTTGCTCTTTATTCTGTTTCTCTCTTTGGGACAAATACTTAAAATCAGCCTTTCCTACCTCTCTTTTTAACCACAAAAAACCCCACAGAAGTTGCACAACCTGTAACAGAAGAGACAAAAAATACCCATCCAAGCACTTGCAGCAAAATCCAGACTTAAAAAGAAAGGTTACAGCTTTCCAAGCTAACCGAACAAAAGGTTAGCAGTGACAGCGGGCAGAAGCAAAGATTCTGAGAGACAAGTGAATCCAACGGCTGGACTTCTGGACAGAAAAGCAATTTGCTGTCTACTACCTTTAATTTTCAGTAGCAGCTTGTTAGGGATGGGATTTGTTGGGGATTTCAGTTTTTGGTTGTTTGGGATTTTTTTTTTTTAGATCTTGTGTTCAGTTTTTATGTCTCAATGTAATTCAAGTGATCAATAATGAAAGTGAAACTGAAAAATAAAGCAAATCCCAAAGACATCAAATGAGACACGAGAACCATCGCCAAAACCTTGAACATCCAAACCTCTCGGAGTGAGGAGTCGCACTGTAACTGCACGCTGTCTGAAGAATCAGAGTCACAGCACATCCTGAGTTGGAAAGGACCCACAAGGATCACAGAGTCCTGCCCCTGCACAAACACCCAAACAATTCCACTCTGTGTCTGAGAATGTTGTCCAAACACTCCTGGATCTCTGGCAGCCACGGGGCTGTGACCATTCCCTGGGGAGCCTGGTCAGTGCCCGACCACACTCTTTTGTTTATTTCTAACTTGCCTTTTGCTAAATGTTCTCATTCTTGTTTTCAAGAGACATTAAATAACCATCTCCTAAACATCTTCTCCCAGCCAGCCGTGTTTCAACAGACCTTCATGACACTCTGCCTCACTGTCACCTACTTAATGCTACTCGGAAACTAATTATGGTATTGTAATAATACCACTGATTTATTCTTATACAACTCTGGCACAAAACCAACTCTACTCCAGCTCTACTCCAAGTTAATCCTAGATATGACCAGAGCTATGGAATCACATCCACATGATGACTTGAAGAAAGTTTGTGCTTTATAGATTTATAGATCCATTTTTTCTGACTCTAGCAGTAATTCTAATAAAATACTTTAAATCTCCCTACAAAACTTGTGCTGCTCATAAGCCTCTACATCACCTCTTGGCCTCACTTCAAAAGAAACTTTAGAAACATCCAGATCAGTAGGGAGTTGAAGTCAACCGTCATTTTACAGAGGAGGCACGAATGACTTCCACCAGGAGTGGTCCTTGCCCTGAAGACTTTAATCAGGGATGAAGAATGTGAACTCAGCACACAGATCACAGTTCAACATCTCCCTGTTACAGCTGGAACTCTGCCAGGTGATATCCTCCATTTGTCCCTTCCAGACACGGCTCTGCTACTTAGCCTTACACCAACGGGAACTCTCCTCATCGAGGAAAACTCAGCTGAGCATAAGTAGCCTACCTGAAGCAGGGCTGGCTCTACCACACACTCCTGCTGCCAGGAAGAAGCCAAGAAAAATGGTAAAAAAACTTTGATAATCAGACTGTAACCGGCACAAACAGCAAAAGAAATACAGCAGAGACCTCCCTTCACTGCAACTTTATTTTCTATTCCCAATTCTGCTCCCTCGCTGCCTAAGGCCATTTCAGATAAACACTTTTATAATGGATGCCCTTCAAAGATAATATTTTGCTTTTAATGCCCTTTAATAAACACAAGGCATTCCAAGTCTTTAAGCAGCTTGTAAAAGGTTATTATTTTTAAAAGTATCTAATTTCAGAACATAAAAATGAGTTTAAAGCCGAACTATCCAGCCTGCTCTCAAATGCCAGCACCTTTATATTACCCTCTGAAGTTACAACGGATTGTCATGTCTCTGTTGGGAGCACCAACATAAATCTTGACTTAAGTAAGAAGTCTTAAAAGGAGAATTACAGGGACAGATTTTCATCTTCCAGAAGTCTGGTTTACTTCAAAAATTTACATAATCTATACAGATCCAGGCAGAGTTAGCCTTTAGTGACCTGAGAATACCAAACCTCCGAGATTTGCAGACACATCTGGTTTAAAGTCAAAGCTTATATTATTAAGCTGCTATAACTCTTACATCTCCATCCACGTGTCCCATTTTATTTCTTGTCCTAGTTTAATGATACTTCCAACATGCCCTGTGCTTTTTCATCTGGATGATGTACCTAATTATTTTGGTATTGAAAACTAACCTCCTCCTTCAGTTTCCATACAGATCTCATAAAAGCCAGAAGAAATGGATTACTGCCCAGAGCTGTGGTTTACTTGTTCATTAAACAGCTTACGCTTACAATCCTCTTAAAAAGTCACTTAGTGGCAAATGGCTATTCAACACTACAAATAAAAATTTTATAAAAAAATTTATTACAGCTTTCTATTCATACCGGTGTTATAATCCCACTGGGGATACTGCTGAATTTTTGGGTGCAATTTGGATGTCAGTTTCCCACCAGAATCTAAGAAATTGTGGAGCAACATATATATATATATACAATCTACACCTTCCCAAGGAATGTGTCATGAATGATGAATTTTAAAACAAAAAAATCCAGCCTGTGAGTAAAGAGATCTTTTTAGGACAACTGACAAATGCACCAGTAGTTGGCAACACGGATGTTGCACATGCCATATGCACTCATCCTAACGTAAATTAGGTAGATCACATACTGGAAAGCCCCTGCATAGCATAGGCATGAATTCAAGAATCAACATACCTTGCTAGTGCCTAAAGCAACATTCGACCCAATCTGTGAGCAGCAATATGGGGAAAAATTAAAAAGCATTCTATGAGTAAGAATAGCAATCAGCATAAATCAACTCTCAGTGAGTTTCTTGTTTCTTGTAGGATGTGACGTGTGTTGATTTTCAACTCTCAGCTAGTCAGTAGCTATACCGACACTCACAAGCTTTGACAAATCTTAATACTTCCTGCAGTACTTCCAAGGTTAAGTCATGTCCAGAAAGAAGATGGATGGTCCCTGAGTTTTCACATGCTTAAAGCAGCTTATTTCCATTCAAGACTACATCTCCCACAACAATAACTAGCTCGATTTTTACAGACTAATCAGCTAGGTTTTCAATCTTCTCTCTGTGCTCCTCCGAAAAACTCAAGTGTGTGACTCACAGAAGTGTTTTGGTTTTTAAAGGCAAATCCACATACTTTAACACTCTATAACTTCCCAGACTGCAAACTCTGCAGGACACACATCATTACCTTCTTATGCTGGAAAACCACCAGACTCTCAAGATACTACTGCAATACAGGTAATAAATACGAAAATTCAGTGCTACCACCACAGACATGAAGGGAAGGCTCCTCTGTTACCTGTATCTGCAGAGACCCACAGACTTCACTTCAAAGACCTGATACAGTGCCTTCAATAATGTTTAAATGACCACTGGCACAGGAGCAGACAACCGGTACTGCACATGACAGGGAGTTTTCCACCCACCGGAAAATGGGTCAGAGAGTGCCTTATCATGCTCTCCATGACCTGCCACCCCGACAACCCCAGAAGGGCTTTTCGAACAAACTATTTATGGAGTTTGAAGGAAAAATCAGAAGAATTGTATCACTGTGATATCTGTGCCAAACTACCAGGACAGTGAAATTCTATATGAAGATAAAAATGTGGCAAAAGAAAGCCACATGTCTTTCACTCTTTCTTAGGAAAAGGTGTGCCAAGACCCTCCCTGTCCCTTTTCTCATAACCTAGAGGTACCTCTTCTTCCTCCATTACAAATTACAGCAGAGAAAGGGATGATTCCCTTGGGATACCTGCCCATCCCAAGCTGTGGCAGATCAGGTCAGAAAAGCCAACACTGCACTGCACTCTCCTGTAAAACCTTGCAGCTGTGGAAAAAATAAGTCAAAAGCTACTCAAGGTAACTGAACTTCTTGCAGCCCATACAAACAACAGCATTCGAGTGCTTGCTCCAGCCAAGGCTTGCAGCAAAGCACGATGAGCTCTCTCCTAGGCAGGTCAACTCTTCACAGGCAGTCGACAACCGGAGTGTGGAACAAAGTCAAAAGTCGAAGCAGAATGAAACTTTATCTTAACAGCGACAACAGTCATGGAAAATTAAAGCAAGAGGACTTTTACTCCATTTTACTGCACAAAAATCTTTTCCAATGCTAAGATGATAAAGTAGAATCTGAACTTGTGGCATTTATGTAGTGTTTTTTAACAAAGGAAATTTGAAGAGAAACCTAAAATAATTCAAAAGGAAAGGGACTGCAAGAATGCTCTGGATTTGTGCTTCAATGAGCTATTCCCTAAAGAAATAGGTAGGCTGTTTCAGGGAACCAGGAAATAATTTTCCTTAACCCTTCTGAGTGTACTTTGTCACACTGTTGCTATTTTTCATACAGCACAGTACACAAGGTCCTGTATTGCTGTTTCTGAAACTGTCAGGAGTCTAATTCAAGAAAATAAACAGGATGAATATGGCACCATTTAAATTACAAAACGAAAGCGACATTTTGCTACTTATCTAACTGAAGGTTAGAATTTAATATTCACAGTGCTGAAGGAATTCGGAGCTACTTGGAAATGTCAAAACATGTATTTAAAGACTGACAAAAAAGAATAGTTATTTTCACTTTTCCTTTTCTAAGCTTGGAAAGGCAATACCCCTATGGATCAAAAGGCCAGATAAATCTTACTAAGTACTAGGTTTTCTCTTTTGTCTAGTCTTCTCTTCACATTCCATCATTTCAGCCCTTTGAAATTCCTTTGTTCTGCCTATGATCAGGGTTTCCGGGGGAAATCTGGCATTGGATCTAAAGGGATTCCCACACCACTGAAGTAGTCCTGGTAGTTCATCACTTGGTAAATTATTTCTTTCTTACCCCCTACCTTGCTTGCACCCGGTATTTCCACAGAACCTGTGAGTGGGGTGCTCATGAGACAAAACTTCCTGTTGCATCCAAGTGCATCATCTTGAGGATCTCTGTATGCACAGAAGTTAAGGTGCTTCTGTGGTTGCCACCTGAAAGCCCCTGTCCACCACACTGGTGTCACAGAATAACAGTAATCTGTCTTCACTCCCAGCCCATGTCTATTCCCAATGCCTGTGCAACTGAAAGGACAGTTTCAGCTGGAAAGAAAACAGAGGACCACATCCCAGCAGGACAAAGGGGGCTGCAGTGCCCACACTGACAATGCTAAAAATTCCCCTTTACCACCCTACCACTTCACTGGTGCTCATTTAGGAAATCAGGTGCTCATCGACAAATGCAACCAGGGAGAGAAAGCGAGTACCCAACACTGACTGCCCAGTTAACAATGACACATACTTACTTTGTGCATCCACAGAAAAAATTTCTTTATCAAATCAGGAAGCAGAATGATCCATAAAAAAGGGGCACAACACTAAATTCATTTTTTCATCCACTACTTAGGTCTTTGTTGGATTTTAATATATGTGAGATGCAACACGAGTAAGACGCAAATCAAAACATTTTGACTTAAACTTTCCTAGAGTCTGAAGATTTATGCAAATAGTGAGAGCCACAGAGGTTAGGAAAGTAGTAGCAAGGTGTCATTATACTTATTTCCATTGTCTTTGCTGAACATCACAGTGGTAACTGGGGCCTAAGGGTTACGTGAATCCATCCACTTTAAGACTCTTTGCCTACCATAGTCACACAATACGCATGCACGCAAAGAGAATTTCTTTCAACGATGATATGCATTAATTTATAGTATTTTTCCAAGACCCTTTATCAAGCTTCAGTTGTAGGTCAAATAATTCATGCTTTGCAAAGATAATCTTTGCATTTAAAATTTATCAGTCCCTTCAGAGGTTAGTTCTCATTAGTGCTTACCATTTTCACTGCTCATGAAATGCATCCTCACAAGCTGAGCCCATCCTACTCCGTACCAACAATTCCACCATGCTAACTTGATCCAACTGTTGCAATTATGAATCATCTGTTGGAGCTGTAAGTTACGATCTTCAATGACCACTAATGAAGTCTGCCTAGCAGTTAAAATATCAAAGCAGCATATATCAACACACTTTAGAGCACAAGATAGACTTCCAGTGTTGCACTTTTCTTATATTTATTACTCACTGTAAATTACATCCCAGACTGCCTCTGCCACTGACAGTCCTGAAGTACGGAGTTCAACACCAGGTTTTAATAACTCCTCCTGCCAGTTGTTTGATCGCTGGCGAGAAGGCAGGGGGGAGCAGATGAAAGGCCAGGCGGCTGCTGCAGGCGGATCCGTTCAGTCAAAACAAAAAGACTTCAGAGAGAGACAGAGATGCATCAGGTGTGAATCCCAAACGAGCAATCGAGAGTGTGGGAGTGTTGCCCGACTGAGCTGATTGACACTCACCATTCCCATGAAAAGGGTAAGCGCCTGCCAGTGGGATCATTCCAGGGGCAGGAGGGGAAAGGTGCTATTAGCGAGACAGGAATCTGGAAAGCCAAAACCTTGGAAGGTGATTTTAGACTCTTTCTAAATTACTTCAATCATTCAACTATATCATTTTTAGATACATTGTATGGAGCAAATCTTGTTGGCATTTAAAATTAGTTCTCTCATTCCAACATGACAGTGCAGTTGGGGAAGGGAGAAAAACCTAAATTTTCAGAGATTTCAAAAGTGGGCAAGAAAGAACTTTGAGGAGTTTACTTGGCAAAAACCTCCTGCACTGAGTGGAGGTGGGTTGCATGATCTGACAGAGGTCAACTCCTCCAACTTGGAGCAGAGCATATTAATAACTAGCATCAGAATAAAAAGTTCCCAATCCATGGGTATTCAATAAAACACTTCTTTGGTAGGAAAAGTTTAGGCATGAAGATAACACCAAAAACACAGCTGGTTTTGGGGAACAGAACTATTGCTGTTCTCTTTTTTGATTAATTTCTTTACTGGGATTAAGGAGAAAGGGGACAGAGGGACTACAGGATCCTGCTAGTTTTATTTTCTACTTCATCAATAACCCAGGCATCTATCACTAGCATCTACCCAGGCATCTACCACCTCCTATTTTAACCCTTGGGGTGGTGGGTTTTTTCCCATCCTTGTAACAGACTTCTTAGAAATTTTTTTTCTTCTTTTTTTTT
>VZRF01000357.1:0-55433 GCA_013396875.1 Vireo altiloquus | reverse complement strand
GACTTCCTTGAAATTTTTTTTCTTTTTTTTTTTTTTTTTTTTTTTTGTGGGTAGCAGGTCAAGAGGAGGATTCTGCCCCTCTGTTCTGCTCAGGTGAGACACCACCTGCCAAGCTGCCTCCAGTTCTGGGGTCCCAGCACAGGAAGGACGTGGAGCTGCTGCTGGAGCAAGTCCGGAGAAGGCCATGGAGATGCTCCAAGGGCTGGAGCACCTCTGCTCTGGAGACAGGCTAGGAAAGGTGGGGGTGTTCACCCGGAGAAGAGAATGCTCTTTGCAGCCTTTCAATACTTAAAGAAGACTTGTAAGATGAGGACAGACTTTTTTAGCAAAGGCCTGGTGTGACAGGACAAGGGGTGATGGTGTTAAAACTCAAAAGACAATAGATTTAGACCAGATAAAAGGAAGACATTTTCTTCAATAAGGATAATCCAGTAACTGGACTGACAACTAGAGAAGAGGCTGCTCTATTTTAACTTTATTTAGCCTGGTGCAGCATGCTAATGACCTTCATGGTTTGTCTTGCACCAAAGATCACGTACAGGTTCCATGGGCTGGTAACTGAACTCAAACCCCAAATTTCAGTCCATAATTTTAACACTAACCCATCCCTCCTATTCCTTACAGCTACGCCTCTAAGGAATCACCACTGTCAAGAGAGGATGAGACTTTAAGAGCAAAACACAGCCATCAGATCAGACCCTGAAGGGACAGGGATGTTAACTTGCATTTGTTCCCTCATGCTGGTTAACATGTTTACTGTATTCCTCATTCTCAGCTCTCTAACTTCAGCTAAAACATTCAGCCCAGTGTACTTCCTTGTCAAGGTACCATCAGTCAAACCCAAGCATAGAATTTTATCTCTTGGTTACTAAATTCAAACCACTTTAAAACATCCTGCTTTCATCTTTATAGTTCTCTCCTACTTTTTAACCATGCTGCAGTTACAGAAGAACGTACTTGACATATAAAATGTGCACATGATTCCTTTAACATTTTAATGCCATGTATCCTGTTGTAAACATCTCTTCATGTTTTATCTCCTTCTCCATAAATCAGAGCTGACTATCTCAGAAGTCTCAAAAATGACAAGTTTTCTCTCTAATATAAATGTAAGCCTCCACTCCCTGAAACTTGAGTAAGCTTCCAAAAATCATCAAAAACCAGAGCTATGAAAAATCAAAAGATTATCAACTAACTTAATATAATTTTCTCCCATGCCATTTCTATGACAGCCTGGAGTATGGGAAAAAAAGAAGCTACAAAATTAGTCTTTACTAATCAGAAACCAAGGGTTTATTTAATTTATTTGTAACTTGTAAGGATGAACACTAATGTAAAATACCTTCTTGTGTATCCATATCAATACACACGACTGAAAGAGTCAGGAAAGCAGACGCTACCAAAATAATACACTAGAAGCATTTATTTGTTTGATTCAAGATTAACGTGCAGTGTTTGCAAGGTGAAACCCTAGAATATATTTCCATTTCCTTACCATAACTGCAACTAATATGACTGAACTCTTCTAAGGAGATTTTCTAGAGGTTTTGGCTACCTTAGTAATGTTACAGACACAATGTGTCTCAATCCAGTCCTTGGTAAATGCATTAAGTGATTTTTAAATTTTTTTTTTAGTTAAAACTCACCATAAAATAATGGTTATTTTCAAAAGAAAGAATACCAATAAAGAACACCTGTCCAAAATAATTTTAAGTTACTTCAATGATGGAAAAAAGAAAGGATGCCATTAGAAAGAGAGGGAAAAAAAGACGAAAGCAGTTTTAGCAGGTGGGACTGAGAAGTGGTGACATGTTGTAGTACAATTCCGAAGGGCCGGAGGACATAACGTGGTGTTGGATGACGTGGAAGAGAACCAGGCGGCACCGGCTCTGGGAGCCACTGCGATGCTGGATTAGGTGTGAGGCACAACTCTGAAGTATTGTGATAGGAAGGAGTGAGGCAGAGGTAGAAATGCTGGTGGAGGACAAGAGAAATAAAACACCATCTGTTCTCTGGCACCTTCCCGCAGGAGTTTCCTCCCTCACAACCCACACACACTCCACAGGAAAACCCAAGGACCCTCTGATATTTATCCAGATCCCCAAAATTCATAACATTTTCCACCAGCCTGAGTCTGTTTCTCTAAAACTTCTCTCTGACATAAATTATTCCAAGATACTGACATTCCTGACATTTTCTAAACAAATGCTTCTAGAATGACCTTGCTGTACTGCAGGCACCACATTTCCCTTCTGTATTTTTTGTCTGTATTTTCCAATACAACTCTTTCACTCTCAAGTCACAAAACACTAAGTCGCAAGCTCCTTAAAAATCATTATCCAATTTCACAGAATCATCATCAAAATATGTTCTTTCTACTTGCCTTGGAAAGCACTGCTAGAATTTAGACTTTGTGGATTGTGAAACCTTTTTCTAAACAGACACCTGGACAAATATCCAGACTGTACTTCTATAAACAATGAAAAAATACAACGTTGTCAATTTGCATCAGGTTTTTTTATTGCTTTCTTGTCAAAAACTGTGAAAGTGGAGCAAGAATCTCCACTTAGGCACATTTTTGTAACCTTCTGGCTCTTGCAGTCAGGAAAAAGTAAGTTTAAAGTATTATATACAACCATCTGAAAACAAGGAGAAAGTGATAATTAGTAGATTGTTTCAGACCAACTTTGTAAAGAAATAAAACACAATGCTTTGGTTTCTGTGTACTACTCAGCACAGACCTGGCTCCCGCCCCAGTACTTAAGTCAACTTAAAATAGTTAATTCAGCTTCAACAGTTAAGTCACTGGGGGTAAAACTGTCTCAGCTCCTACCGGATTGCTAAAAATCAAGCAGTTGAGAGAAGGGAAAAAAAGGAAAAAAACCCTCAAACCTCAGAATCTGACCAGTTACTAGTTTCTATCAATACTTCCATGAATTTTACAGATCACAGGACCAGGCTCCTCACATCCTGTCCTAAATCACAGGGAAGAATCTTACACAATCCACACTTCACCTTCCCACGACATATGAGGGGACTGTAAATTGTGCACATAGATGTATCAGGGAAACGAGGAGTGGGAAAGATGTGTTGCCCTTAAACATGTATAGATTTATAGCAATATGGCAAGCGGAAAGACGGTTATCATAGTAAAAGGTCCTTAAGGGACAGCAAGGAGCAACAGGGGAAACATGAGTCATGAGCTGCCAGAGAAGTGGATGCATATGGGGAGCAATGGACAGAGCAAAGTAGCCATAAAGGAAGTTCCAAGTCAAATGTGCTCTTTCCCAAAGGTCGAGACAGATACCCAAGCTTAAAGTATTTATGGAAAATTAAATTCCCAGCCAATTCAGACACAGTAACACTGGGAAAAGGACATTCAGCAACTGAAAGGATCCACTGATAAACAACAGATCACTGACCACGGCTATTTCCTTTTGCTTTGTTATTGACTCTGCTCGTTTATTTTTTTTAGTAGGAGTGATCTGCCTTCAAGGTCTCTCTACACAGGCAAGTGGCTCAGCATAAGCGAGTGTGAAAATTTAAAGTGTTCAGCTGAAATCCTGAAAGGCAGTTTGACACACTGTGAGGCTGGAGCAACCTGCAGTGAGTAAAGAGTGAATTATGAGCCCCAGCACAAAGTTACTGCACTCCTCCTAACTCCCCTTTCCTAACCCAAGTATCCACCTCCAAATTACAGCACAGAACTCCTGTACTCCTAAATAATTCAAGGGTTTAAAAAATGGCTTCCAAGAGTTCAAATAGTAACTACTTTTCGGACAGAATACAATGAGCAACACATGGAAGCTGAAGACAAAGAAAACCAGTTACTTGCATGTGAATGTCACCTCTCAGAGGACCTAGCAAAATCTCAAGACAAGTTGCACAAGAGTCTCTAAATAAGCAATCATTAATTCTCTTAGTCCGGTAGCATCCACATCAAAAGTGAAGCTAAGTATGACAGTCAATATTTCAAAGGATAACCCATAAATTTAAGGTTAATATTAAAAAGGTAGTAAAGGGAAAAAAAGGGAGGAAAAAAGGGTGCATCCAAAATTGTATCAAAACCCAACAGAATTTCACCTTAGTTATGACAGCCTTTCTACCTAGCCTTTGTGTGAAAAATACGTACATGATAATTAACTGCATTCTCCAGAAAAAAACATGACTTACTGAAAATTATTTTTCAAGCCTATCTATGTATTTCCAAGTTAGACAGGCTACCTAAACACTTCCAAGCAATTAAAAATCATGCATCATCCTTCCCATTTTGCAGAGAAAACAGAGTCAGCTGCCCGCCCCAGTTTTAAGCTCAGTGAAAACAAACACTAAACCCTGTAAAAACAGTAAACAGGACTTACTTCAGGCTGAGTAAAATGTGTGCTGATGGGTGCAATCCCAAAAATCACATCACGTGCCTACAACTGAGGTGTTACAAGGTGTAAACATCAAAGAGCCCAACTCAACCGAGGCGATTCCAGAGTGTGGATGACAGGAAACCTCTAGTGGAGTCCCAGGACTCACAAGTGATTCTTGAAACCACGAAGTGCTGTCAAACGTGGCACTGCTGCTGCTCCTTCTTTTTCCAGGACACATTTACAAGTGAAAGCGACCACGGATACTACACTTTGCAACCCCGTTCAGCACTGCAGGTGTTATTACCTGCTCACCAGTTACGCTTTCCTTTGGGATGCAGGGAGAGCCCAAGAGCACTGTGCTTCACAGTTGAGTGCAGGAGAGCCAAGATCAGCATCAAGTTCCACAGGCATGATGACACACGCAGGGAAGCTCAAATTCAGGCACCTGGAACACCTCCGGCACGGAACAACCTCCATACAATGGAGGTTCTCAGTACATTCTGCAGACGTGTAGGAGATACCATGATCCCAGCCTGGACAAAACCCCACTCAAGTCCCACTAAAGATGTTTAGAGTGGCTCTGAGCCACTCTTAAGACAGATCCAACAAGGTCATACAATAACACCACCAAAGAATCCAGCTCATAAGGCTGGAGTCCCACTGGCTATTCTTACACTCCAATTACCCAGTTCTTCCCATGTCATTTCCATGGGACCCGGGCTTGGGTATTACAAGGATAAACATTATTACTGGGAAGCTTAAAACCTCATCAACTCCGCTCCGTATAAACATACTGTGCCTAGCAACTCTACTTGAATTCTCAGGTGTATATTGCTTTTGTGGTGTCAGTTTTAGTAGCTCAGAGCTCACGCAGCAGCTGATGGCACGGCACTCCCAGTCATCCAGTCACCCTCCTGGCAGCATTTCAGAAGCCAAGACAATACCGATTTGCTGTACAGATGAAGAGATGGACTGACCTGATTGATGGAGTTGGCAGCACAGGATGCCAGGCCAGTTCCAAGGGAGGCGAGCAGGAAACAAGTGAGCTCAAAAGGGACCGGGGCCATGGCAAAGCCAGCGGACGCAGTGCTGACGACCAGAGCTGCAACACAAGTGAGAGCACAGTTCAAACCACCAACGAGAAACCATCTTTGTTGTAACACTAGAGTTACGTCTTTCAAACCCCGAAAGAATTCTTGTGCAGATTAACTTTTTGCTATTTTTATGGTTCAAAGTAGCTCCAGGGAGGGGGAACAATTAATACGAACACTACATAACGAAATCAAAAACGAGAAGGAGAACTGCTAGAGATGAAATAAGAAACCCAAAAGCAGCAGCACATTAGCAGAAGACGTGAGGACACAACTTGTGTCTCTGTATTCCCTATTTTATGAATTTGCTACAGGACCAAACTGCCCCACACAACATGCACCAGACAAATATTTGTTCCAGTAACTCACACATCATTGCAAACGCAGAAGAAAAACAGTAAGAAAAAATCCCAGACTGAGATATATGCTTTATATCAAATTATAGCAGGAATTTAAGCAGTGCAGAGTCAAAAAGATACTTGGGGCATGTAGCTATAGCAATTTCACTGCACAATCTCTGTTCCCACTGCTCTTAAATATTTGACATGCCCACTTTGGGCGGAAAGTACAATCACACCCTCACGGAGACCCAATGACACTGAACGGCCTCAAAATACAAGGGGATTCATAAAAATCCATTTCAGTTTGGTCATCCAAAATTGTAACTTTAGTACAGTACTGCAAATCACATCCTTAAAATAAAAATTGCCCAAGTTTCAATCCTCATATTGTAATTAGACAAATAAAAGGTCTCACAAACCTCACTTTTGGCAAGAAATAGTATGACATGACAAATTTCTTATACTATAAAAGTCAGCACACTTATGGAATATCTTGCTCATGACCTTGAACCTTACAACCTGAAATTAATAGTTATTAAACAGAAAATATTTAAATTATATTCTGCATGTAGTTACATGTTTCAGACCTCAGCTAGCTTAAATCAAAGCATCAAAATGTTCTAATCTTCCTGATTTCTACAAAGTCTCCTTTTTGTCTGAAGTTAAATGACAAATAAATAATCTTTGCTGACTGAAAATACCCGGATTATCTATTAAGCAGCGTTTCTTAAGATGAAAAACTAAATGCCATGGCAGACACCTGCCAGCAAGGAGGCACATGCAAAGTGCTCATTTCAAGAACTGTGTCTGCATAAGAACCTTAGGACTTAATCCTAAAAACACAGTGGAGAAAACTTGCTGCTCACCAAAACTTTTCTCTACGTATTAAAATCCACTGATGCCTGAATATGATTATAATAACATGCATAATATTATAATAAGCATCAATTATTTAGCCTTGTTACGGATTCACAGGCTAATTCTACAATACAGTGGATCTGTGACAGAGCTTTACCCTTCTGAGCAGTTCTGAAACAACCACAGATTCTGCTGCCTCCCCAGACAAATGAACATGAAGGTTCTGATCATTCTGAAAGACTGGATCTTATTTATTGTATATAAATAAAAATATATTATTAATAATATATTAATAATAGGTTATAAAAATTCAACATCACATTAGTTTCCAAACTCTTGGATCCTCCTTAGGAATGCACAAGAAAACATGAAATACTTTGGTACAACTGAGAGAGCTAAAAAAATGCACTGAAAATGACAGTGAACAGTGGTGTTTGTATTTCCAAGAGTGATTACATTCATTTTTTTTGCATAATAAATCACACGCTCACTTCTAGACAAGAATTTAATTAAAACTTATCTTAGAGAGCACTTTCCACCAATTTATTATGGGAAAACACCAACTCATTTACTGGAGAAGAAAGGTGGAATGGATTGGCCAACAGTCAGTGTAACATTACCACTACCCTGACCCCAAAGAAATTCTAACACTGTACAGCTACAGCACTAATTAAAGTCCCCATTGATTTCTCCAGATTAATTTTAGCCAGTCATTTCAGCATTACTTATCAGCATCTCATTTAAAAAGACTGCAGTACATCTTCTCCCATATCCCATTAAAGCAGGTATTTTTTTCTGGTTTGGGCAGGGTTTGCACACCGGGCAGCCCTTGCTTCCCTCACTGTACACATATTTCAATACAATACATTAGCAGTAAACAGGAAAATGCTCCCTTTGGATTGGGAAGTTTATTTTCTTTAACTATGGAAGCATTAATTTATTCTTCAACTTCTCTTACAGAGGAAAAGTGTATTTAATTGAGATCACATCAAGGGAGTGAAGTCATTGACTCTGTTTTTCAATCCCTCTTAGTTTAGTGCTTTAGGGGCCAAGTTAACTTCACCTTATTGCATAATAGATGGAATCGATCCTTTCAAGACTTGTTGATGAGAGTTGGCATTATACACGCTCTTCAAAAAGAAGCCAAGATTTAAACATGATCTCAGCCTAAGCCTTATTTTCAGTCTTTTAAACGTTTTTAGCTTTAACAAAAACTAACAGGGGCTATTTGCCTCCCATTTCAATATAGATGAAAAAGAAAATGCTAATGGATTGGTGACAAAGAGTGAATTATAATGTTTCTGGCATTAAAATACAGTCCAAAATTTAGTCTGTTCTTTACATTCCTTTTCCACTTCATCCCAACGTCACCTGCCTTTATAAATCGTTTGTATTTATAGCATGTGAATCACTATGCCATATTTTGTTTACCTACTACTAAAAAGCAGCCAAGCCAAAATAAAAGCACAGAAAGCCAAAGCAAATCAATCCTGCTCTAGAACTCCCTTCTACTCCTGTACTGGTGATATATCAGTACACACGGAAGGACAAAAGCAAAATGCATTTGTACCTTTTTTTCAAGAAACAATTTCACTGCTTTACTGCAAATATTTATATAGCCCTTAAAGGAAAGTAGTTTGCCAAAAGCTGAAGAAATATTCCTTCCCAAGTTTTCACACTTTGGTTTCTGGAAAGCCAACTGTAGCAGCAGTACTAGTGCTACACACCCGAGCACGTCCTTTGAAAACTCAGGTTTGTTTGGGCACATCAAAGTTTTGATACCTGCACACTAATAAAGGCCAAGCTCACGAAGCAAACTTAAATTTGGGATTTGAAACAAGTCTGCATCGAATCACGCAAAATTCGAGTGCAGTATTACAAACGGAGCACATAACCTCTTCTTACCATCAAACAACTTTAAAATACTTTGCTAAAAATGAACTGTAATAATGGTTTGTTTTTATTTCATTAGGTTTTCTTGTAGCATGGAATCAAATTGCCAGAAAGCTACCACTATTCAGCTTTTGTTTCTTTGATGGGATAATAGTTACTGGTTTAATAATCACAAAAGAACGCCCTTGACAAGTATATGAAATATATTTAGAACTGATAATAAATGTAGACTAGTGATAATCAGAATGATAACTACCAAGAAATCTTTGTCAAGGTTTCTGGCTATATTGAAATTATCACTTAAGGAATAAATGCCATTATTTCAGAATCAAGTGGGAACATACTGGAACTCCACTAAAGCAAGTGCATTTTTTTTACTAGAGCAGGTGTTACCAGACTTTTAGCCTACAAACGCCAACTCAGGCCCCTTATTTAGTCATCGTTGCAGTTTGGTAACACTCAAGAGTCATTACGCAAAACTGGATCTTCATCATCTTCGTGTCACCAATACACAACAAACAAAGATGAAGCTGGATGTTCACAATCACAGGTTCAATTAGTACCGAGTATCTCAGGCTTCCAATTTCCAGTTCAGCACATCTGTCCTATAGGATCACTATTGCACAGACACAAATCCATGCAGAAGCAATACATCCAATAAATTCCAGCTGTGTCCTAGTATACACAACAGAATTATTTTTTTATAACAAGACATACAAAAAAAATTTCTAGTTTAATTTTCAAAACCAAAAATGTTCAGAAATTATCATATTTGTCCACCCATGTTGATCCACTTCTCAGACAGGTGCTGTGTAATCACAGATTACGTTAATTAGGTTGGAAAACAACTCCAAGATCATCAAGTCCAACCTTTGACTGATCACCACCTTGTCAATCAGACCAGAGCACTGAGTGCCATGTTCAGTCTTAAATACACAGGGTGCTGTACATCACAGAATCATAGAATCACTGAATGGTTTGCGTTGGAAGGGACTTTGAAGATCATCTACTTCCAACAGGGCAGAGACACCTTCCAGTATCCCAGGCTGCTCCAAGCCCCATCATACCTGGCCTTGAACACTTAGCTGCTTGTCTTCAGAGAAAGACCAACATGCTACAGGAGCAACAACGAGGAAATGTTCACAAACCCTAGAGAGGTATTGAAGGGCATACTCACCATTTTTCCTATCATGCTTTCATCAGTTTGCCCAAACTAAAAACTGAACTTTGATTTTCCTGTGGTTTTACATACAGCTCATCTGAGTTTTCATCTATAATCTTGGAGAAAACATTACTTAAATCTAAACTTGAAGTTAAATTTGAGACAACATGAAATTCTTAGTGTGCGTGCATTACAAATCACTAGAATTTCCTCCTATTCCCATACCTTCCCTTGTCTCTCTCCTATTTTCAGTTACACATTAACTTTAGGATCAAGTTGAAAACAATGCATTTGTAATTCTGAAAACCTATCAGACAGATGCATTAGCTTTCCAAGTGCCTGGATGGTAGGACACAGCTGTTCAGAGAGCAGCCAACATAAAACACCGCAGAGACGGGAATAGATGGAAATTGAACCCAAAAAGGTAGATTATGCAACATGTAATTAAAACTTCCCTAATTGTTTTCTATGGCAAAAGAATATAAACAAAAATCTATTCCTGTTTTTAAGGCAGAGTTTCTAATGGTAGAGTCACAAAAGCTGCAGTTTACACAAAGCAGGAGGGTATGGAAATCTCAAAACTCATTTCCTTTCCAAGGTGAAGTACAGTTCATACTACAAACAAAAAATCTCTTTCCATCAGCAGTGGGAAAAGAACAGAGCATAAGGAAGTCCCATTTTAGCATAATGCAGAGTTTGCTTTCTTGTTATTTCATACTCTAAAAAGTATAAATAAAGAGTCTGCCAAAAAAAACATACAGGATATGAGATCTATCAGAACTTCATGGGCAAAAGGAACTAAGTTGTATGACATTTGCAACTTAAAAACTGACCTCAGATAATTTATTCTTCTTTAAAAAAGAACAACAACACCATACTCTTTACAGAATATATAATTGGTCTAACTGATTACACAAATTGGAAAAAATTTTCCTTGCTCCTTGTATTACACACAGCGTTATTCCTGCTCATCTCCTACACTATCCCATGACCAGTAAAGACCAACAACAGAACTCCCCTCCTACAAAGTCCTCTTCATCCAACTTACTCTTTTACACTTTCCACTTCCAAGAAAATCTGCACACCAAACACATAAAGATCACAGGGAAAAAGAGGTTAAGTTTTTTTCTGTATCTCTCTGTGCCTGCTCAACAGGTAAAGTTTACCACACTTACCTTGGAATCAAGAACTCTTCCAGGAACAGCAGAGACATGATAAAATCACAGTCCCTTTCCCTACAGGCTTGCAAGCTGGATTAAAAATTGTACAGCTGTTCAGGAATTAGCAGTTAAGCTTACATCTTAAAGGTACTCTCATACAAAAAACCAATCCTGAAGGAAATGAAATTCCCTAACCTTTGCCTTCTATAACCTGTTTTAAATCCAGAGTGGTGCTTGCCTAGTTAAAAGAGCCTACAAGGAACTGTTGAAGAGTTTTGCAGCAACTCCGAGACCACACAAAAAAGTATCACATGAAATCATTTTCTCTTGAAAATGACACTCTTGCATCTTGCCGAAGTGGTTGGAACTCCCATTTCAAGGAGCACCAGCAACACTGAGATGTGGTACAAGCACCGAGCTTACCCATCAGCAAACATAAAAAAACATTTCAAGTACTTTAAACAACACTCAATTTTCTCCCTCTCTGGTCCCTTAATCATAGCATTCTAAGTTTTCCTTTCTGGATCTAGTGAAATTTTTTAATTTAGTTTACTTCAACAGCTAGTGCAGCACTCAGTTTCACATAAAAGACAGTTCAATAAAATCACCTCAACAAAAATATGCCAGAAGAGCTAATTGGTCACACAGCAGCACTTCCAAGTTACCCATGGTGAGCCCAACAGAAGCAAAGTTATTCCTAAAACTGAACAGCATGGGAAGGAAAAAGGCAAAACTGTATAATGCAGAAAGAAATACGAGGCAGTAATTGAGGCTGTACGTACCACAGATTTGCTGCAAATAATCCTGATAATTGCTGAATGTGCTAGTGAGAGCTTTCTATAACTTGAGTTTGAAGTTTCCGAGGCTAATATGTTAAAGTGACATAGTAAAGTATCAAAAGACATGTTTTCATCTCGTCAAACTCTTTACCAGCACAAAATAAATGCCCTCACGCTTTCTAAAAACAATGAGGAAGAAAACTCGGATGTGCAAACAAGATCAGTTGTGCCAAATTCAAAACACAAGACGTATTATCACACTGAGATGAAAATGGAAATGACCACTATAAACTCTATGTGGTCAGTTTTCCACAGAAAAATAATGAAAACCTATACTGCAAGACAAAAAAGTTTTTTAAAGTAAACTGAATCCAGGACACGCATTATAACAAATTTTTATGGCAAAGAACAGTCTTGTTATCAGGAGTTCATTTGACCCACTGGAGAGCACCCAGGCAGTGACTTAGGAAATTACGTTTCTGCTCTTGGACTTTATCTCATAGACAAGATGTAAGGCTTTGGTCAGATCTTTAGAGGTTCCTCAGAACTAAAAGTATACGCAGCACTACCTATTGGCAAAGAAGTAACTTACAGTTTTAAGTACTATGACTAGAAAAAGACAAAATGTATTTAAGGCTGCAAGGCAATTGCTTAACAAATTGCTGGTTTGAAGAGACAGCACTATCACTGACTGAAAAATAAATCATCTCTTCTTTTATAAAAGTCAATAGGTCAGACTCAAATATTTTCCTTTCTAATACAGGAAGCTATTCAGATTATCTTATGTTGGGACTTCTAGCGCTAATTTCACAACCGGCAGTACCACAGTGAAAGTAAGTGGTAAGTAAGACAGAACACAGGTAAAATTAAGCAAGACGACTTCACATACTGAACAAATTATTTGTAAATTTACTTCTTTACCCAGTTTCACTGTAGTTTGTGTACTAATGTTTGCTTATTTCCCAAAAACTAGCTGACAACAGGATGCAAGTTCCTCTCATTACTTTTAAATAAATTTAATGGGAAAACTATTAAATGCTTCCATAAAGCAATTTTTCTAGCACATACTTGAGGAAATTGATCCAACTTAGCACCAGTAAAGAGGAAATTATCACATGCACACCTAAATCGTACCAGTAAGATCCCAAAGAATTCTGTCATCAAGCAGAATGCAGAGAAACGAGAAAAAAAAATTACGAGCAATACCTGTAAGCTTGATTTTGGACAAGCGTGCCAAAATTCCTGGCAAATCATCAAGCCGTAGCTTCATTTCTTTCCACTGTCTGTCTTCTTTGGATTCGGCTCCCACTGGTACGACTGAGTCTTCAGTTTCTGCAGCTGATTTCATTTCTCTCAACTCATTTCTGCTTGATGTCTCAGACCACGACTGCTGAATAGGTGAAACTGAGCTAATTTTGTGTGCAACCTTTTTTTCCTGATCCAATCGCTGCAGCTCGTGATAAGGAGACACAATTGAATCGGACTTGGGTTTGGCTTGTTGGCTGAGGTCCTTGTTGTACTGTGTTACATACTAAACACAATGAGAAATGTTAAAACAAATAGTTAAAGATATTTCTGTCCGTTTCACTTTATTAACACCAACAATTGCTATTTTATTCTTGTTAGGACAATTACTTCTATGACACAACTGAGTTAGTCTGAATTTCAGACACTTATTTCACACACAGAAAGGCTTCTGGAGTTGGCCTAGATATTACAAAAACAGCTTTACAACTCACAACTGAATCAATAATGTTTATGTAAGCTTGGAGAATTGCATTTGAATAAGTTTACTTTCTCCCCCATAGCTACAACAGCAAACTCTTTGTTCATATTCAAAAGCACCGGGTCATACAACTTGGCTTACAGCTAATTGAGTCACAGAATAATAAAGGTTGGAACGATCTCCGAGATCATTGAGTCCAACCTTTGACCAAACAAAATTCATCTTTAAACAGAAATATACACATGCCCACACAACTTCAGTTTCCAAATATAAGTACTAAACCTGTGCATCTTTAAGAAATGCAAAAATTAAAAATATGCCAAAAAGTACAAACTACCACCTGTGATATAAAATCATCTCCCACATTAGTCTATTATTATTTATGCCAAACTTCATGTTAATTAATTAGACAACAAATTTCAAAGGAACATATACTGAACAACAAATTAGGAGACAATTGTTTGCCCTCGTTTAGAGCTCTTTGAATTAACACAGATTAAGAAAAAGAGCATTTAGATTCTCTCTCATATTTTCTTCCCCAAAATATTCTATATATTTCAAGCACCAGAGGCATAAAAATACAGAACTTTCAACCAATCATGATTTCAAGTACACAGTACTAATTACAATAAGGACAAGTGGTCTGCAACTCTGAATGAGTGATGTGAATACAGATCAAACCAGCAGCACAATTTTAAAAAAATTACTACCGTCCACTCACATGGGATACAACTGGTCAAAGAAGAGGATAAAATTTCAAGGGTTTGAATAATAATTACAGCTCTTTTTATACGTAAAACTGTCAGCACAATGTAAATGTCACCCATTAACTTAACAAGCTCAGGAATTTTGACTCAAATAAACTGATTAACTCAGAACACACTATCTACCAGTTGTATGACTGCTAACCAAGATGTGACTTTATTAGCATTGTTATAAATCATGATTTTAAAATAATTTTATGTCATGTTTCTGAACAAGAGATGAGTGTCCTATGTGAAGGGCACAGAAGCCTCTTGCCAAGAAGAGCCTTTGCAGCACAAGCCACTGTCCTTGCTACAAAAGGTTTCCTCCAGCCTCAGATGTTTTAGAATACCGAGTGCTTTAACCCCTGGTTCAATCATTAATGGAGATGCTTAGAAGTGCCTGAGTTTGCCTGATAAGAAAAATCTTACTTTTATCAACTAATCTCCATTTTGACTTATCACATGGGATGAACAAGAAACAGGATAAATACACTCCTTGACTTACCATTCGTTTGAGAAAGTTGAAGTACTGAAAGGTAATCAACCTGTCATTGGCTTTATGGTAAAGGTGCACAAACCGGTACGGTATCTGCCGTACGCCAGCGTCCCTCAGACGCCAAACAAATAATCCTGTTTAAAGGAAAACAAAAAAAAAAGATAACAGTAAATTTCAGTTTCCTCTCCTCCACCGAGTTTGCTTCTAATTCAGACTACAGAGTCTGTTGTCAGCTGTGACACAGGACATCCCAACAAATGGGAAACAGCTCAGGTGAGGGAAAATGTTTGTTGCTCCAGGTAAAAGACCTAACAGTGCAGAATCATAGGATCACTAAAGATGGAAAATATATTTAAGATCAACTCTGAATATTAACCCAGCACTACCAGGTCCACCACTGAACCATGTCCCTAAGTACCACATCCACACGCTTTTTGAACCCTTCCAGGGATGGTGGTTCCATCACTGCCCTGGGCAGCTTGTGCCAGTGCCTGACCAGCCCTTCATTGAAGAAATTTTCTCTGATATGCAATTTACCCTCCCCTGGCACAGCTTGTGGCCATTTCCTCTAGTCCTGTTCCTTGTTCCCTGGGAGCAGAGCCCGACCCCCACCTGGCTGCACCCTCCTGTCAGGGAATTGTGGAGACTGGGAAGTTCCCCCGAGCCTCCTTTTCTTCAGGCTGAGGTCCTCCGGCTCCCTGAGCTGCTTCTGGTGCTCCAGACCCTTCCCCAGCTCCGTTTCCTTCCCTGGACACATTCCAACCCCTCCTTTTCTTTCTCATCTCGAGGGGCCCAAAACTGAACTGTAGGCATGTCCTAATAGTTTTGGGCGTTTCTTTCAAATTCCTGAGCTCCATAAAATGCATTTTCACAGAATAACCTGAGCTGGAAGAAACCCACAAGGATCATCAAGTCCAATTCCTTGCCCTTCACAGGACATCCCAATAATCCCATCCTGATCCTGAGAGAGTTGTCCAAACGCTGCTTGAGCTCAGGCAACCTTGGTGATGAAGTTTCGTGCAACGGTATTGTCACACTGTCACACTGTCGACAAGATTATCTTTTCAAAGCAGCACTGACAAGAAGCAGCTGCCATAGGACAGCACCAAAGTCAAACGCACGTGGAGGACACAGCGCAGTGCGGCACACGGGGATGCCCCGCACACGAGGACACGTGCACACATGGCCATACAGGCTCCGGGGACGGCTCCACAGAGCAGCCCCGGGCCGCCCCGGCCCTGCCCGTACACCGGCCCTCTCGCCCCCGGCTCCGCGGTACCTGCGAGCGCCCGGGGCGGGCGGAAGCGGCGGGCGGCGCTCATGGCCGCGGCTGCTGCGCCGCTCTCCTCTCACCGCCTGGGCGCCGCCATCTTCCCGGCGCGACCTCCAAACGCTTTCCGGGTCGGCGCTGCCGTGGAGGCGGAGCGGCCATGCCGGGGCTGTCCCGACGTGAGGGGCGGTCGTGCCGACAGCGTACCGGGGATTTGTCGGGGCTGCGCTCTCGTGAGGAGCGGCCGTGCCCCGAGCTAGTGCGAGTGTTTTATACCGAGGTTTGAAATTCCCCAGGCTAATATATAAAAGCGGCGTGGTAAGTGTCAAAAGGCACTGCTTTTCTGCTTTTCACCTCTCTACCAGTGCAAAATAAACGACCTAAAATAACAGAATCACAGAATCGTTTGTATTGGAAGGGACCTCTGGAGGTCACCGGGTCCAGTCCCCCCTGCCCAGGCAGGGTCACCCATGGCTGGTGACACAGGAACACATCCAGGTGGGGCCGGGATGTCTCCAGAGAGGGAGACTCCACACCCTCCCTGGGCTCAGTGCTCTGGCCACCCTCCATGGAGAGGAATTCTTCCTCATGTTGAGGTGGAAATTCTTTTGTTTTAGTTCGTGGCTATTTCTCCTTGTCCTGTCGCTGGGCACCACTGAGAAGAGTCTGGCACCATCCTCTTGACACCCTTGGAGATATTTACAGGCATTAATGAGATCCTCTGTCAGTTTTCCCCAAACTAAACGGGCTCAGCTCCCGCAGTCTCTCCTCATATGGAGATGTTCCAGACCCCCTCATCGTCTCTGTGGCCACCAATGGACCCTGTCCAATAGCTTGTCTGTCTTCTACTGAGGAGTCCAGAACTGGACACAGCACTCCAGCTAATAAGGAAGAAAATTTGGATGTACAAACAAGATCAGTTGTGCAAATCCGAAACATGAGACGTCTCATCGACTGAGATGAAAATATAAATGACCATATACACTCTATGTGGTCAGCACAGCTTTTCCATGGAGACAATGAAACAAAACCTTTCAAAAACTAAACCGAATTAAGGACTTTTATTATAAAAAGTTGTTAGGGCAAAGAACAACAGTTCTTGGGGGTAGATGTGGGTGAGTTGTTCCTGCAGAGCAAGTGCCAGAGCAGTTTCACATACAGCGAACCAATCAGTGACCCAAGGGAAGAACCGGGGTGTCATTTTTGGGGTACAGGAACGGGGGGCAGTGTTCAGGTGAGAGCTAGGGCCAGATGGGCGCACCTCAGTCACCGTTCCCATGAGGAAGTGCCCAGAGCTCTGCCTGGAGCATCTTCACGGCCTTGTGCCAGGCACTGGAGCTGTTCCCTCTGCTGCATCCCTGGGCTCATCCCCAGGGAACAGCTGCGGCCAGGATGTGGTATCTAACACAGCAAGAGGAGTGCATGGGGACATTGCAAAATGTTTGTAAAATAGCCAAGGGAGGGCTAATGAAAAATGAATCAATTCTATAATTCTGTGGAGTCTCACTCCCAAAAGGACCTGAGCTTTAAAGAGCCAAATGCTTGGTAAAAAAAATAAAAAATACTAATTAAAAAAAAATTTTAAAATCTATATTTAGTTTCTAAAGTCATTTTTGAAACTGAAAGCTTGATTTTTGTACTCCTTGGTTAAAAATAAGCATTTCAGGGGATCACATTGAAGAGCTGATGGCAGCTGTCGTTGCATCCCACCCTCATAGACATTCTGGGGCTGGCTGGATCCTTTGTTAAGCTGATTGAACTTACTGACCTGAAAGGGAAAAATTGCTAAATTTTGCTGGTTATCTTGAACTGGCCCTGAACAGGCGCTGATGGGTTGAAAGCTCGAGCAGAGCACAGAGGAAGGGCCTTGAACCAGAGTCTGAACAAAAAGAGAAATGGTTAGGACTGCTCCAGCTGTAAGGCGTAATTGCACCCCCAGGCATCTTTAAAATGTTTTCTCTTAAGAGTTTAAGTTCAGGAGATGTAGGCTATAAGTCACTTAAATGCTTTTGAAAGTCATTCTCAATATTTTATCATGGAAATCTTCCTCAGAACCATCTTCCTCTCAGGCTTTCATTTCTTTATAGCACTTAAATTCATGCAAAAGTCATCTTAAATCATTATTGGAAAGGTAAAATGAAAATACTCACTCTAATTCACCAAGAATATCCTACTTCAAAACATTTCTTTCCACTCTTCCTCTATTTGGGGAGCTGGGGAGAAATTAGGACTTCACATTTCTTACAGTTAATATCCGGTTTTACTCTGAGTTCTCATCACAGAGCATATATCACTTTGCAGTTCCTGATTGCATCTCTACTTTTTGCCCTTTTTTTAGCCTTAAATTTACACCTGCAAAGATTAAACAACCATCACGCAGCAAACACACACGACAGTTGCATAGAGGGCCAGAATGGTTGGTTGGTTTTAGGGCAGTTTGGGTCAGAGAGGAAAAGGTTGAGGTAGTCAAGTGTTCAGTGTCAGGGCTGAGATTTAAGGTTTAATGATTTTCATTGCCTTTCACTTGGGCAATAAATTGCACCCCTGCAGAGAGGGGATATAACACTACTTTTCTAATTAAAGAGAATGTTATCCATGGACCTCGAGACAGAGCAATACCTCCTTGTGAAACAACGAGGGTGCACAAAATGTCACATACCCATTTGGGTTGAACCACTAAAGCTACTCCTAGAGAGAAAGAAAATAATCAGGATTTTTAGTGGACACAAGTATCCAGATGTCAGAGTTGTATTTTAGCCCAAAAGGGCTCCACAGACTTCGGATCTCATTACTGAAGGTTTGGCTCTGCACCGCACTGATTCCACAAGAGCCGACCCCACAAAATACTCTAGAATCTAAACACCAGGAATTACAGAGTACAGAAGGGGAGCATTGCCCTTCGAGGGAGCTCCCAGCAGCCTCCCCACTCAGCTCCCACCATCTAGCTCATAAAAGCCCAGTACCTCTGTCACAGGACCGGCGGAGGGCTGCCGGAGACTCATTTCTTGTCACGGGGCTTCAAGGTCACCACTGTGGGTCAGAAGAATTCCTGAAGCATCTCCAGCATTTTGCTAGTTGCCAAGATGGGAAGTTGCTCGGCATCTATGGTGCTTCCCCTGGTTATAAACTTTGCACCAACAGGTTTGTTCTCAGGGTGATGCAAGGGGCATTTAACCCCACAACTGCCATTAATGTTAATTATAGAGCACATATTAACAGCTTGATATGATCCTTTTTTCCTATTAGCACTATCATAAATCTGATTGGTGGGGATTAATTAGGTGTTAGCAGCAGAATTCAATAGTTAACATCATTTTTAAAATGACTGATCTGAATTTCTAACAGAAAGAAAGAAATTGTCTTCCCTGGAAAAGAGCCATTCCAAAACAATTTCTCCTAAAGTTCTCACTAGAGGTGATGAAAATCCACAGCAAAGGGAGGAAAAAAAGAAACAAGATGAATTAATGCTCTTTTAAAAAACTTTTTACAACTGATTTCTAGTGAGGAATGGCCAATGTTGTTGACATGCAACTGGATCATCTTCTAGTACTGGGATGACTGACAAATGGACAAATTCCAGGGCTGGAGAAAAACGCTGCCTTCCTCTCCCACAACTCATCACTTCTTCTGCGGACTACTTAAACCTCCACCAAAAACGACTTGACTCTATATTAGCAGTTTAATTAAAAGTTTCCATATTCAGGTCACCTTTAGTCTCACCAGCCTCTGAATGGAGAAATTAAAAGCACAGCAACAGGGAAAGGCTTTGAGCTGGTTTTATGAGGAGAGCTGCTAACCTACTGCCCTGGTGTTTACAACACACTGACTGTGCCATAACTGGCCTGAAAGACTGAGGCTGTGTCTACATAAAGCAGCTCTCTATAAGCTCACCTGCAAATAAATATTTTTTTTTTTATCCTAAGATGTTGCAAAAAACTACACAAACAAGAGTGGTGTTACTGGCAGGAGTTGCTCTTTTTAATAAAGTCATCTGTGTTTGCAGATCAGATGTCACGTGTGCTTTAGTGATAAGGCAAAGGGAAAGAGTTTTAAACTTAAAGAGGAGAAATTTAAATGAGTATTAAATTAAATTCCCTGGGAGGGTGGTGAGGCCCTGACACAGGTTGCCCAGAGAGGCTGTGGCTGCCCCATCCTGAGTTTATAGCTTGCTCTTCTCATCCAATCCACCAAAAATGTGTGGCTGTGCAATGCTCTGTTCAGCTTCCCCTAGGAAAAAAAAAAGCTCATTTTAGTCACTGTAACAAAAACAAGGGAAGTGCAAATCTGGCTTCAAAGGAGTATGGGAAACAGTGTTGGTTTACTGGCGTCTTGAGGGTTGGAACTGCTCACAAGGGCAGTGTGAGCAGCCCTAGCTCATGCGTCCTGTGTGTCAGGGGGAACATGTGCTGTGTAACCCTCTCCTAGGGCAGTCCAGAACATGAGACCCACAGGGTCAGCCACATCCTTTTGGCCCTTGTCTCAGTGACCGGGTAAATAGTTTCCACTAAGTGGGACTGGTGCCACTGAGGGGATGGATGGAGCTTACCTGAACATGAATAAACAGTCTGCTTGTTGGAGTTCTTTTGTGGGAGAAAAGAGTTCAAATTCTAACTAGGAAGTTATGGGAACTGAACTTAATCTCCCGTGTTCCTGACCTGCTGCAGGGAAATGGGAGATTCCCCATCCTTCATGTAGGTTTCCGAGCACGTTATATTCCTTTTCTATAAAGAAATGTTTGAATTCTGGAGCAGAGCTTTTTTAGGGCTTTTTTCAGAATTACCCACTAACTAAAAGATCAGTTATTCGCAGATGTCCACCTGGCCCAGTATTGCGCGGGCAAAGGGTTGAGGAGGGTTGCGATTCGGGGCTGAGGACAGGCAGCCCCTGGTGATACGCAGTGGAGCTGCACAGTTGGCATTTTGTCACTGAGGCCAGCCCACAGATCTGAGCCCCGGGTGTCCATGCAGGACTGCTTCGCACTGTGGGGACGCTGCCTCCTCGAGGGAGAAGTCGAACCATCTCGTGGGTGGGGACCTCACTCTTACCTCTCCTCTCCTTAATCCCTGATAGGGAATTGCCTTCCTCTCCTATTCCCTGCTCCAAAGCACTTCTGCAGTTGAAAACTGTACCAGGACCCCAGCTGTGACAGGGGAAACCCTTGAATTAAAAAGCTGTGACTTCCCTGCAGTGAGCTCAGGTGAGCTCCCTTCTCACCAGCACTCTCTCTACTCTCCTACCACAGCCTGGGGATGACGGAGACCTGTGGATAGGGAGGTGGTTGATCTGGAGCTAATCATGCCTGTGGCAGGGAGAGTTTCTCTGTTGCCTTCAGCAGCCAGCTTCTCTTGGCAGCTTCTCTGCTCCAGACCCATCTTTGCTTGTTGAGACATTTCAGAGCCGTAATTTTCTATGCGAGTGGCTGAAATGTTTATATTCATTCAAGAATAGGTTACCAGTGTTCCCCAAGGGGTGGGGATCCCCCTCACTGGCATATTACACTGTAGCAGAATCAGTGGAAGCGCAGTGCCGCCAAAAGCATGTCTTGACTGTAGGGTCAGCAGGGAGATGCCGGAAGGAGCACAGCGTTTGCCTTGCCTTGCCTTCCCCCTTTGAACACTGGGTACAAATGGATGGAGTGTTGAGAGTTTTCAATAACAGCAGCTTTGTCTTCATCTCTAACCAGGGAAACCAGTAGGGATACTAAGGCAAGGCCTCCAAGCTCTCCTAGGGACCATTTTGGATAGTGACTCAAGCTGAGAGTGGTCACCAAGCACTGTCTGGTGGTGGCCAGTCTCTCTGTGCCCACAGTGGCTGCGACCACAGTGGCTGTGTCCTGGTACAAGGTGACCACTGGCTCAGTGGGATTGCTGGTGCCAAGAGTAGAGGAAAACCAGGCTGCTTGTTTCAGCTCATAAGTAGAGATTTAAGATTCCCACAGGCAGCCTGTTTCCAAACTCTTGGTGTGTCACGCTATCAACCATGCACCTTTTATGGGCATTCATTTCAAAAAGTCATCTGAGTGGGAAAAAATTATATATGTATAAACATGATATAAAGAGTGAGCACATTACAAATGGGAGCTGGGTCAAAAAAAATCCCTACTGCAGCGCTTAGAGACCATTCTAAATAGATTCACTCAAAGCTTTGCTATTTCATAAAACATTAAAGGATTAAAATGACTTTAAATACATCTGTAGAAATAGAGGCCATATTTTATTAAAGGTGTCAGGTCTGTCTAATCTCTCCTGTGTAAGATATTCATTTTGCAGTAGCAAAGGCACAGAGATCATTAAGTCTATCTTCGGTGCTAGCACAGACAGCCTTTGCCAGATACCAAACTCTTCCCTCATTAATATTTCAACATTTGAGGTAATGCTGAGAAACAGTCCTTTGTCACAGACACCAGAGAGATTAGTAGTAAATCTTTTCTAAGAGAAGTACTGCATCCTCAGTATCCAAGTATCCATGCAGTGATCTCTTTTCAGAAGGTTAAGTTGAATTGCATAACCTGTCCCGTGACAGAAGAATCATCTGAACTGTGTTGTCCTGCAGGCAGCTGACAGTGAGAGGAGGAGGTTATTCGGTGCTTGTGTTAAATTTCATTATGTTGGCCAGATGCTTTTCTTGGAGCACCAGTGAATCGGTGCTGCAGTGATCTGCTAATTGTTTTGACACCATGGGAGTTGAGAAGCACTTGGCTCCACTGAACACTTGGCTCCACTGAAATGTGTGTTTTAGTTAAATGAACCCAGAGATGATCAGAGTCAATTTTCCTGCGTACGTCTGCTGCCCTGGCACTTGAGGTGGTTCTGGTCAGTGCTACAGAAAACAAGTGAGTATTTAGTTAGTTCTCTCTGCATTGCACACAAAGAATAGGAGAGCCTTTTCAAAACTGGAGGCTCCTGCTCAAGGAGCCACTTAAACACCAGCCCCAACAAGAACAGCACTTGAGTGGATCCATTCTTATCTATTAAGCACATGCTTGAGTTACTAGTCTGCATGGGTTCACACCCAGATTTAAGCATCAGCACATACTGAATTGCTTTTCTAAGATGTTTTCCAGAGCCACAACCTAAGTGAGAAAAATGAGTGTGTCATTTAAAGACATTTGAATATATTGCTGCTGTCTTTGCAGCTGTGAGGAAATCCTGATGAACTTTGTTTCCCTGCAGGTCAGATAAATTGCTTTCCACTTATCTCTCTGTTCTCTTCTCAGATAACCAAGGAAGCAAAGGACTTTTGCTGTGGCAGACAATCTCTATTCCCTGCTCCTTCAGGTGTGGGTTGAAGGACAGAAGAATGTTGGCTCTTGGAAAGAATTTGTTTTTCAGACACATCCATTAAAAGCAGTGTGTTGCTACTTCCACAGTTGACTTGTAATGACTCCCAGGAGTTTCTCTCCCAGAAGCAAGGTCAAATGTATTGACTTTTCTTTCTTTCCTCGCAGCTTTTCAACACTGGACAAATGATTGTTTTGATAATTAAACTTTCGTTAATGAAAGCTACAGTGATCGTAAGGAAAGACTCTGTCTCTACCCCTACTTGATGAACTTGCAGCCTGTTGGGGAGAAGACATTCATTGTGAGTGGAAAAGTGTTAATTAGGGATATTTTCAGTTTAAAGACTGAAACTGGGGAATTGATGAATCTACCCTGCCTAATGCGGTACCCTATTTTGACTTTTGCTGGGCTATTTTTCACAGTAGTCAGAAACAGCTGCTTACGCTGGATAAGGTGACGTGGCAGAATTAGTGCACGGGGAAGTCTTCCACAAGATCGAGGGAATGAACTGCCCAGGATTCAAATCAAAGGTGGGGTGAATAAACATCAGCCCAAGATAAAGATACAGCAAAGAGTAGGGAAAAACAAGGATTTATGAAGGGATATTGCTTCTTACGGTGGTAATGTATATGTCAAGAAATTGCGGAAGCGTTTAGAAAGAACTTCCCTTCTGGTACAGCTGTGAGACACCTGGATGCAACTATTGCAGGTAGAATCCATGTGTATTATCACAGGACCCAAGGCTATTTTGCACTGAAGATGAAGTGCAAGAAGTTCCCTTTCTGCTCTTGCCTTTGTTACTCTGCCTCGGCAGAGTGAGGTTGGGGCCAGCCCAACGTCGGCAAGTGCTCGGGTGCTGTGAGCATGCACTGAGAGTCCACAGAAACCATATGCACTGGGAAACTGCTGCTCCCGCCTGCCTTGTGAGGTCAGCGCAGCTCTTTTCAGTCTTGTTTCCAGTCTACAAACCTTGGGAGTTTTCTACATCTGTGCAATCAACGACCTTGGACTCTGTGTCCTTGCATCCCTCTCTGAAGCACCGGGTGTCCCTGGGAGTGCTCTAGCTGGGATGGGGAGCGGAGCAGGTCCTTCAGCTGCTCTCGGCCATAGGTGCCTGGCTTTCAAGTGCTAGGATAGAAACACATTTACCCAGCAGTTGTAGGCAGGACTTACCATGAATAAGAAGCACAGGTAGCTCCATTTGCTGAATCCCAGCCCAATTTCCTCCATTCCTCTCTCTCTCTCTCTCCTGACGCACAGCACATTAGCACAAGCCCTCGCTCTGTTCCCTCACAGAGATATCCAGTTCTGACCCCTTCTTTCATGATAACCACACCTCAGCCACCCTCCATCCAAAAGCTGTGTGCCAGAGTCCCTCAGGCCAGGAAATCCCTGCTTCCCTCTCTGGGAGGGCTACCTCCTCCTGCAGAGACTTAACCTTTTATCACCCCATCCATCATCTTAATTAGGCCTCTCAAGGGGAAGTTGTAGGACTCCCTCTCTCTCAACCTGGTAGTGGTAGAAAATCTTCTCAACCAGAGTTATCCTGAGACATTTACCAATATTCTCGTCAGACGGCCTGAAAACTGAAACAAACAAAAAAAAAAAGGACTATAACCGAGATGATTTTTTAAAAAAAACTCTAGCAGTGACTGTAATTAATTATTGGAAGAATTTTCAAAAGTTAAGGTGGATTTTCCCATCACTGGAGGGAGGTCCAGATGGGATGTTTTTCAATGCTGTGGTTCTAACAGGAATGAGTCTAGAGAAGTCCTGGATAATCCTAATGACCCCTTAATGTTTATGAGACTACACCAGTACTGACCTTTAGGAGCATGTACTGATCTGGATTTGACTCCAGAAGATGGGCTCTGAAGTTGTGAGATGCTGCTGCATGAGGCTCATAGAGATAGGAGCTCCGGGGGGAACGTGGCAGAAGAACGTGTCCTGTTCAACGTTGGGACCTTCATAAGTCAATGAGGGTATCTCCGGACCCTTAGAACCAGATAGGTTCCTGGAAAACCTACATCACTGCAGTAGCAGTGATGCTTATTAGAGTTTTTAAATATGCCAACAAGCCTCTTATTCTTAGGCCTATCTGACATTTGTATTTACCGATTTACTTCAGCTCTTTCTTTTCAGGCGGTTAAAGAGGCAAAACATTTTCTTCGTGGTCCCAAGCAGACCTCCTGTCTCATTCTCTCTCACACACACCCACAGTGTTTGGGTTTCTAGTTGCTAATTTCATCAGGAGCTAGTGAAAGCCTGATGTCATTGCCTAAGAGTAGGAAGAATTGAAGCACAGAGCTGTGGGACAGGATGACTCAGGGGCTGATTTACCAGTAGTTTCAGTAAACATTTGTTTACAGACACCCCTTTCAACATGCGGATTTTCTTGTCATGATGGAAGGTCACACGAAATGAAAGAGTCTCAGTTGAAGATCTCTTCTGATGCAAGGACAGATTAAAAGAAAAAAACCACATTGTCCGAGCAGGATATCATCTCCGGGGAGAGCAAACTGCTACAAATAAATGAGGACACCTTGTTCTGCATGAATCACATCTCTGTTTCCACTTTGCTACCTCTCTGCTCTGGCCCCCTGGAAACATTTTTCCTTAAAGACCTCTTGACATTGTCATTAGCTCTGCAGATTGCTCGTGTTTGTACACGGGAAAAGTCACTTTTGGAGGAGCAGTTAGGTGAAAGTAGATAGACTTTTCTACACTGAGGAATAACTTCTCATAACTCTGCCAGAGCACATTCATTTGTCTTGCAAGCTTTCCTCAAGGTCCCCATATCTGTGCTCATCAAGGTCATGTCTGTTTAAATGTGCACAGGGAGGCTGAGCTAGTCACTGGGGAAACACCGATTTGTGAGCCTGAGCAATTAATATGATCAAAAAAACCCATTCCGTGTCATTAGTATAGAGATTCTAATATTTATTTCATTACTAAGGACCTAAAAGATACAAGGCATAGCAGCAGCTTTGTATACAGCTGCAGGTGGGAGAATCTTCTCTTGTCTCATCTGCCTCTGTGCCCCAAAATGAAGAGCAGTTCTGACAGGAGGGGCTGATGGATATTTCAGTAAAGTCTCAGGTATCTATTGTTACTTTTCACCTGAAGCATAGATGGTAAAGGCCAGAGCTTCAGGACAGCTGCTCTTGCACGGACCAAGAACATAGAAACACACTACCAGGAAATCTGGTATGGTTGGGATCGTGATTGCCTTCTCTCTGATTTTATTTTCCCAATGTTTTCAATCTGGGTGAAGTGTTACCCTAGCAAAAGATCTGGCTTTGAGATGACAAAGTCTTCTCAGCTCCTTCGCTATCCTGCAAGGCTGTGAGGAGAACCATCCTCTGGGATACCTCCACAGACCAGCATCTATCATTTCTAGTGATGCCCAGTGAAAAATTCTCTCGGCAAAGTAAGTCTAATAAATTTAACCCCTTTCTATCCCTCTACTAAGTATCATCCTGATCCAGTGAACCATTCAGCGCCTCCTTTCATCCTCAAGGCTTGTCTCTCCAGCTCTTTTTCTGGGCTAAGCAATATGAGAGGTGGTGGTGCTATAGCATTTCCCAGACCCCTGGGACACTGCAGAGGAGAAAGCCACACTAAGAGTAGCCAAAATCAGGATTGTGCTCCTCCCTCACCAGCACTGGGGGATTTTCTCAGGGCTTGGAGAAAGGATCCCCAAGCTCAGGATGTCTCCCACTGCTCTCCGACCAGAGCAGGTGTTATCTGTTCAGACAGGGACAATGAAATCTCTGAGGAAACTAGTACCAGCCCCTAGCTGAGGATCTAATTTAATGAGCAGCCACCTCAGCCTGTAATGAGTCTGGACTCTGCTACCCATGCTTGGCAAAACGAGTCATCTAGGTCCAGATCTAATGCACGTGCCTTCGGCACGTTCTATTTCGAGTTCTATTTCCAGAAGAGACCAGTGGGTGTAGAAAGCCAGTTTGCCATGTGTTTAAGAGCAGTTGCACTGTTTCTTTCCAGTGTGAGCATTCAGCCGAGTCCCTTCATCCCCAGGTAGTCCCAGCCCCATCACATCACATGGCCATGCAACAGCAGAGCCACATTCATCCCGAAAATCACAGGTCCCAATAACTCCGGGCATCCATCCCTCCGCCAGTATCCACTGGCCTTCCCTGGCTCCCCAGCACCTTCAACACCCCATTTCGCTGCCAGCCCTCCTCTCACACCACTGACACAAGACAGTTAATGCCAGAAGAGTTCAAGGGTGACCAGGACACCCGACCCCAAGGATGGGTTTGTGGAGGACGGACTTTTGTGACTCATTCTAATTGCCCGTGTGGACTGAACAGCAGATCCCAAGTGCCTGTGCTTAAAAGGTTTAATTTTCTAATTGAAATTTCATAGAAAAGCTGCACCCTTCTGATTAGTTGCCCCAGCATAAACACTTTGTCTGTACGCAGACATCTGCCCTCCGGACTAACCTTTCTAGAAGCTGCATCAACAAAGTAATGCTAATAAAAATATCCATCTGTGTTTAAAGATAAACAAAGCATTAATACACCAAACTGCAACTTAGCTTATATTAGAGTCGGCTTTAGTGATATTACACATCTGTTAGAATGTATTTCCCACCCAGGCCATCTCGCTCTTGCTTTTTTAAATATCTTAGTACGAAAAAATGTGAGAGCATTTCCCTGGGAGCCTTTTGTGTGCGTCACACTTGCAACCGGCCCTGCTCCGAAGGCCCTTTTCCTTGAGACACCCTGCCGGGACAGGGCTCGAGGATTAGGGTCTGTAACCTAAACATTATTGTACTTTAAAGTAAATGTTCCCCCCCTCTGCTTGGGTTTCAGAGCCTCTTCAAAGGGCTGTTTTCTTCCCTTCCTTGGCAGCAGGGGAAGAATATTTCAAACCCCAGAAACCAGACACTTTGCTGAGCTCCTGCAGAACCGTATGTGTGCCTGGATGGACCCAGGAAAAGCACGATGCCCAGATCTTCTCTGGCACTGCCAGGGCTAGGCTTCCCAGGCTTTCCGGGCTGGAGACACTAACTCTGGGTTTTTTTCCTATGCCACTCCAATGCACAGTAAGTTAGAAATAGGGGACGGGGACACTCTTCGGTTTTGACCTCGTTTTTTGTAATAGCCCCCCCTCGCCCTGCCCACCCAAAATAAGGAAAGCTGATTTAACATGTTGGCAACCTTATCTTAAGAAAACCGATAAATCTGTTTCTCCCAGCAGTTCGTCTAAAAGGGTGGTCTTATCCTGTTATCCATGCTTGGCAAAGCTGTCTGGAAGTTGGAGCCTGGAATTCATGGGATCAGGATACCATTCTGCCTTTCTCTTTTCCTGTCCACACATGTAAAATGGGAAGAGGAGCCATTGACTGTCCTCCAACCTAAAGGGAATCTTAGCTGATGAATAACAAATACTTTCATCCTTGCCAAGCTTTAGAGTTGGGGCTGAAAAAACAACCCAGAAGTATCTCTGTCCTCATTGCTGGCCCTTTGAACACAAAGCTGTTTATTCATCATCTGAAACCCGAGCGCTAATTACAGACAAATATCAGATAGAGTCAAACAAGGGGTGAGGACACCCTTGTAAGAGGTTGCTCTGTGTCTATCCAAGCAGAGGAGATGTGTCTCCGGCAGGGACGCAAACTTTGCCTCAGTAGGGTGTCCCAGCATCACCAAAAGCTCTGGGGCATTTGTTTGCTCCCAAGTAACAAGCGATAGGACAAGAGGAAAGGGTCTCAAGTTGTGCCAGGGGCAGTTTAGATTGGCTATTAGAAAGAACACCTTCACCAAAAGGGCTGTCAGGCACTGGGACAGGCTGCCCGGGGAAGAGGTAGAGTCACCATCCCCGAAGGGATTTAAAAGAGGTGTAGATAACTTGAAACAACCAGGAATTGCAGCAAATCCAATACACTGTGGACATACGCCAGGATCTCACACGTTTGCTTGGTTTACCTGCCAGCAAAGGAGTGGTTGCATGAACACGTTTTGTGGTGTGGAGATTTTAGTGTTATCCGTTGCTGCTCTGTAATAGAAAAAGTGCAGCTGTCGAGATACCTGAGGAGGTTAATAAGTGCATTGAAAGTATCTGAAGTATCTATGAGCTCTCCAGAAGGCAAGAGAAAGTAGGTAGCAAGGTCTTCTGTTTCTGCATCATTCCTCTTAGCACAATATCTGATGTTACCTTCCCATCTGGAGAGACGCCACTCACGTATTTAATTTTTAGTGTGAAACAGGGTGTCGTGCTCCTGTGGCTCAAAGGCTGCCTTTCAGAGGAATGCTCTGGAGGGGAGAAGGCATCTCACAGGAAGGAGCAGATTGGAAAACCAGAGCATCCTAGCTGAAAAAAATGAAACCAGAACACCGGTTTCCATGACAGAAAATTATATTAGTCTTGCGGAGCATTGTTATTAGAGGAAATTGAGAGCCTTTTGCAACATGTGACTCACTGAAGTCTTTCAAAGAATATCTACAAAGTCACCAAATGATTTCTGACCATCTGCCAAAGGGCAGAGCCATGAAAAGTCTGGTGGGACTGTGATGGAGAGGTGGTGGGGTGGTAGGGAGCCATCAAAATGCCTCATACCATCTCAGCTAGGCTCCACTCCCTAAGCCCTGTGGATGCTGAAGCAGGAAAGGAGTTAAGATAGAGCTGGAAGGGAAAACATAGCCTGTAAGTAGGTCCTGCATCACGGTTTGTAAGGCTCAGCCAGCACAAGGAGGGCAGCCATACCTGGACCTGTGACACCTGTAGGTCCTTGTGTTGCACAGAGACCAGTGCCTGGCTCCACAGCTCAGTGTCCTGATAGATTGTTTAACGAGGGCTATTTTTAAAAGCTACTTTTCTTCAAAGGATTAATTTGTCTTTTGATGCGGCAAACACTGACGAATGCCGCTTTCCCTATCGCATTAAAACACACACCATTTTAGAAGTTAATAAACCCATTTGCTGCCAAATAACAGGGTTTTTTTTCTTTTCAATTTCCCTCTGTCAGGATGATAAGAAGTTTAATGTCTTCGTGGCTTCTCCTCCTTCTTTCAGAGGCTAAATCAGGTGTAACTATCAGTGCAGAGAGCAGCACTTTTTCTCTGTTATGCAGCCATTATTCCCATTTCCTCAGCATCATCTCCTCCCAAGCTCATGCTGACGAAAGCAACCACGTTGCTGTCCCTATGTGTGATCTGAAGAGTGATATTTCCACCTGCCACAGCCTCCGGTGAGCTGAGAGGAGAGTCCAAACCATGAGAGCTTCCTTATCATCTCACACGATGCAGTGTCCTCACTGAGCAAGGACAACGTGGTATGGGGAGCATTCTCCCGCTCCCTGAAACGTCGTAGAGCTTTGGAGGAACGTTTTGGCACAAGGAACCTGCTGTACTCACCTAGCACCAAAAATAGTAACAAGTCAGTATTCATGTCCTATGGAACATTTCATCTTACACATACAGCAGGAGAGGTTCTGTCAACATCTTGGATGCTTTTGCACCACTGGCAAAGGTAGAGAAGCAGCACCTGAAGGATTTCTGCCTCCAGGAAAGAGCCACGGAACCATTTAGGTCAGAAAAGATGTCTAAGATCGTTGAATCCAACCATCAACCCAGCACTGCCAAGTTCACCACCGAACCATGTCCCCAGGTTACCACATTTAAATGTTTTTTGATCACTTCCAGAAATGGCAATTCCACCGCTGCCCAGGGCAGCCTGTGCCAGTATCTGACCACTCTTTCGGTAAAAAAAAATTCCCTAACGTCGAATCTAACCCTCCCGTCGCACAACTCAAGGCTGTTTCCTCATGTCCCGTTCCTTTTCCACAGGAGCAGAGCCCCAACCCCACCTGGCTGCACCCTTCTGTCAGGGAGTTGTGGAGTGTGAGAAGGCTCCTTGTCTTGAGCCTCCTTGTCTTCTGGCTGAGGCCCGCTAGCCTTCCTTCAGCTCCTCGTGAGACTTGTGCTCCAGACCCTTCAACAGCCGTGTTGCCCTCGCTTAGGTATTCCAGCGCCTGGAGGAGTCCGAGGAAATCACAAGGGCTGGTAGAAAACAGCTACGGAATTGCTGCGGGTGCTGTGTGTGCCTGTGCCACTGCTCTAAACTCAGCTGCATGAGAAGACTTGGCTCTGCTAAGCAGAATATGAACCCTCTGGTTTGGAGTATGAGAATTTTTTTCTTTTCAGGCTTCAAAGGAAGGAGACAAAGAACAAACTTAAGATTCATATATTTATTTAGGTAAGGAGTTTCTCTCGCATTTGTGCTAGCAAAACACGCATCATCTCAGGCAAAGACTAAAAGCCTATTGGGGCCTAAACCAAAGATCAGCTAAGTCAACAGAAAATTTTCCATTGATTTTCCTGGGCTTTGCATCAGGCTCTAAGAGTAAAAAAATGTGATTAATAAGATAAGTCCAAGGAAAAAAAGATACGGTTGGAGGCAGGAAAAGGATTATGACCAACGGCTGTAAAACTTGAGAGCCCTCTCACCACAAATGCTCGGTAACATTAAACCATAACTTGGCATCTGGATACAGCATCTTCCCAGACAGGAAAATCTCGGCCTCCCAAGTCTATGATTCCCAGTTTCCCTTTGTCAGTTTTGTTCCAGCATGCACAGCCTTCTCAGCTTTCATCTGATGCACATGATGATTCCAGAAGCAGTAAGCTCTTTTTGTACGGTCTTGTTTTCGGTTTGTTTTTTTTTTTTTTTCCCCAAATTCAGAGTTCTGAAGCCATTTCAGTTGTCTGCAGCAAGATCACAGCCAGGCACTTGGTGCAGCAAGGCGGAGTTGCATCGTAATCAAGATCTGTTCTCTTCATTTGAATGCATCAATGCTTACACCAGGAGATTTTGACTGTAAAATATATGCTCTTTTTTATCCTTGAACTAATTTTAATCTTTCTTTTTCACTTGTCACTTTGTTGTTCACAAAGCTCGCTTTTTTTGCCAAGGGTTTCAGCAGAATGCATTAAAATGAAGAGAGATAACGAGACCTAATAACCCTCTTTATCGCAAAATAAATAAGTAAAAGAACAACCCTTCCATTTAGGTGTTGCAGATATAATTGAGTGTTCCTTTGAAAACTCTTTGATCAATGTAACTTGTTAAACTTTTTGCTTTTGTCTCAAATGTAGCTTCTAGTCTTTTCATGTCAGATGAAAAGCTCCGTTACTCAATTCAGCTTTATCTCAAAGCGATTGGGGGGGTTTTTTGGGGACAGTTTCTCTGTGCTTCGTGGAGCTTCATAACATCAGGCGAACCCTTACCTGCCTGAGAGAGGAAGGCTGACACTGAAACAGGTGAGAAGTGGTATTTTGGCTGCCACTTTCACTGCAGTAGCAGAATATAACCCGCATTTATTACAAAAACTCTATTGCACATGCAAAAAGACATAAAAGCACACTTGCCTCCAGGTCTTGGCAGGTTTACCGGGAACTAAATATTTATCCTGGCAAAATCAAAGTCTGACAATAAAAAGAATTCCTGTAATAGAAAATGAATACACACTTTGTTATCTGGAGGTCAAGGCATTACCAGGAAAGGACAAACAGTGGGTTCATCGTGCACCCTGCCCTTGCCCATAGTGACATTCTCCAGAGGAAAGAGGAAGAAACTTGCAGTAGATAACTTACTCAGTGATCTGTTCAAGCCATTTGTTAAATAAAAAGCCCATCAACTCAGCTTAAGCTATTTCAAGATTGATTTTTAATTACTTCATTATTCAAGGGCTCTCCAATTTGTCTTAGATAAACTCAAAACCAGAGAAACACCACGAATAATGACTGAAGAGAACAAATCTCCTGGCACTCAGGGTCTCAAGCTCAGCTCTACCACCACACAGTGAAGAAAAGTGGCCTCTTTCAGCAGGTGTTACTGGAGCCCCTAGGTACTGCTGGATGCATTTTGGAAATAACGCCGTCATGGCTGAAGTTTGTGTAATGCTCCTTTCTGGATTCATGATTTCTTTTATTAATAGCTTTATTTTTCTCCTCTATCCCTACTTTTCCCACTTTCTTTCCACTTCTCCTTGTGTTCCTTAACATTCCAAACTAAAAATACATGCCCACTTATTTTAAGCCTCTAAATAACAATCCAGAAAGTTATGCTCAATAAAAATCTCCAAAATTAGATTATTTCAAGTTTGGAATAAATGGGTTTTGCATACAAATAGAAAACCTAAGCATCTTTCAAGAGTACCATGCATAAATACCAGCATACGGAGAGAAAAAACAACTCGTTCAAGTTTATATGCAAGGTGCAATTTGGGTGACGACCCGGCATCCTTACGCCTTTCACACCGCAATCTGAATCCAAGATCACAGGCCTCTCTGAAAAAAGCACCGATCCCCGCTTCGGGTGCATTTTTAGAAAGCGATTTAGTGTTCAGGAAGGATCTCTTTCATCCTCGGAGTTGGGGGTGTGACACTTTCATGGCTCAGTGCTGGCTTGCCCATATTAATCCTCCTTCTGATGAGTAGCTTTGCCCAGAGGATGAAAACTTTCTGAAGAATAAAAATTTGCTTTTGTTCCTTTCTAGAGTAAAACCAAACCTTCGTGAGAGGCCTGCAATGGGAGGCAGGTGGTGAAATCGCTGCGTTCAAATCAGAATCAGAAACACAGAATGGTTTGGGTTGGAAGGAACCTTAAATCTCACCCAGTTCCACCCCCCTGCCGTGGACCAGGTTTCTCCAAGCCCTATCCACCCCGGCCTGGGACCCTTCCAGGATGGGGCAGCCACAGTTCCTCTGGGCAACCTGTGCCAGAGCCTCATTGCCCTCACAGAGAAGAATTTCTTCCCTGTATCTGACCTAAATTTCCCTTCTTTCAGTTTGCATTCTCAGTTTGCATTTTCTCAGACCTCTAAACAAAAAGTAGTTTCCTTAGATGTCCTGCTACCACAGGACATGGTATCCCGGCTTTTTACTTAACCCTTTTGCCCACAAAAAGAGTCCGAATGAGTTACGAGGTTTTCTAAACCCACATAGTAAAAACTGTGATTCCATTCACTTACAGAGTTGCTCTCTTTTGTGTGTTCTCAAAAGGGGCAAATCAACAGGAATAATTTTAAAAAGTGATTGAGTGACTCATAGAATTACAGTATATGGTCAGTCTCACAGATTATATTGTTTGGAATTAATTCTCCTAGAGCCAGATTTTGCTTCATGTGTGTGTCAAGCCAAGTTTGGGGGTCTTTACTCTGGTTTTCTCTTAGTTTATGCAGGCAAAGAAGGTTCAAGTCAAAACTTGGCAAGGTCCAGGGAACCTGGCAGAGTCCTACTGCATTTCTATGCTTGCTCAAAGCATCACAGATTTATTTTCAAGACAGAGAGTTGGAAAGCTGGCTGCCAATATTCAAATTTACAAGTAAGACTTTTGTTCAGTGGTTCATGATTTACATGGGATGGATCATGTTTTCTAACACTGCCCCAGTCACATGTGGTACATCTGAAAACACAGCTGGTTATTTGACAGTTTCCCTTCTGCATTTGTAATGAAGCCAACTGGCACTGAGTCTTCAATAGATTTTCTTTCCAGAAATAATCACACACTTCCACACAGGGAATGGTATTCCTGAGATGATTACAAAAATAAGGACAGGGAATTTCTGTATATGGAGCTGGCTGATGTGGGCTTCAGTTTGCTTTTACAGCTTCAATTTAGAGCAGGGACAGTGGTCTTTATCTCTTGAATTTTCTAATATTCACTTTGTTAATGCCCACAGAGTGAGATGCCAGCAGGTCATGGAAGTGAAGGCTGTTAATAGAGAGGGCATTTCTGAGCAGCCCGCTCTGGACACCCACACTCCCACCTCCCTTATGCACAACGCTACTGAGGCATGACCCCACAGACGGTTTCCAGCACCCATGCATTCAGGTGAATGCCTTGGTCAGGGTGATGTGCCTGCTCCGAGGATGTCACCCAGCAATGGTTTTTGCACTGTTACAGTATTCAAAATGATCCGTTTTCTTATAACTACCAGTGTAGCACTGCTAGTGGTTCATCCTCTGTGGGTTTCGCACATTCAGGCAGCGAGGGGAACAGAAGACAGAAGAGCAATCCCACAGGAGCAGCTGCTATTGCTGTGGAAGGAAAGACAAGTGGGGGTGGTGGAGAGGAGCATGCAAGACTATCAAATTGTGTTCCTAGTTTGCCTCTTCTTTTCATGGCTGCACTTGTCTTTACAGTGACATTCACTGTCCAGGTTTGTAAGAACCACGCTGGTGAAGCTGAGAGCTTGTCGTGGTTTCTGCAACGTCGCTGACACAAACACAGGACCAGACTCTGGAAAGCAGAAACTCGGCCGGTTCGTGCTGGTCTCAGTTATTTCTTCTTAAAAGGAGAACACAGAAAATGCCATTAAGTGTGGCCTGCCAGAAAAACAGATGCTTCCAGGCAGCTGCCAGGCAAATCCTCAGACATGCATTCTCATTAGAACAATCTTCAAAATCTCCCTCAGCTGCAGCTCGTGTTCCTTGAAGACAAATAACCACCATATGAGTTGAAGTCTCTTCCTAGAGAGGATAATCAGCCTCTATCTAGGGCATCGTCTTGGTCTGCCCAGCTTTTAAAGCAACACCAAAAATGCTTCTGTCACTGCAGAACGCACAGAATAACTGAGGTGGCATTTGGGAATGGAACTAGGAGGGTGACTGAGGGCTGGCCTGACCATGGGCAGCTCACCCTGCAAATATGTCATTTCTTTTCTGAAGGGAATGCATTACCAGAATTCTGCCTCAAAATATTTCAGTCCCGTTGCACGTTCTTCCTGGGTCTTGAAGAGCGTGAAGGAGTGACCTGGCTTTGGGAAGAAACCGAGAGCATTTCTGCCTTCAGAGGATAATTTGTAAAGCAACTTTTCTGCGGGGAGATGGCACATCTCAGAAAATTCTACTCGGTTGTTCCCTCGTGGCTGCGCAAATACCACATGAATTCAGAGAAGGGGATTTAAAAAACAAAACAAATCATTCCAGACCTCGTTTCAGCAGTCACTCCTTCACGTAAGCAACTGCCACATATATTAGCTGTCTGAATGGCTCTGAAATCTCAGCTTTACACACCTGCCATGGCCTTGATTTAGTATGTAACAAAACTCCAGATGTGCCTTCCCAAACGGCCGTGTCATTCCACAGAGCGACAGGGGATTTCTGCCCGGGTGGCTGCAGAAAACCCAGCACTGTCGTGAGCAGCCCCTCTGCCACCACTGCAGACTTAATTCATGCTGTGCCCCTGCAGGCCTACCGTCCCACTCTGAGTTAAGAAGATGAGATGGAGCTGTGGAGAAAGGGACAGATCCACATCATCCCTTAGATCAGCAGAGTCCCAAAGCTTTGCTCAGCTGATGCCTGACTCAGCACATACCACACCTCCCTAAACTGAACAGAACCAAGCCCCATTTCATGAAAATATCTGTTTCTCAGACACTGTTTGCAAAAAGCATAGAATAGTTCATAATAACCCAAATTCATTATTCGTGAAACCGTGGCTTTATATTTTGCATTGCAATTCACCACTTACACCCCAGGACACGTAAAAGGTATTTAAGCAGTTTCCAGGATGAACATAAACTAAAATGTGACGAACATTTTCAATCTGTCAACTTATTCACAATCTACTGCTTTTCTTAATATTGTGAACAATAAAAAAAGCTGCAGCTGATAAGAAACCTCCATTTCCATTTTGTGAAATGGTTTGGGCCTCTGGAAGTTGTTTTCGTTCAGATGCAAAAATGAAACCAGGAGGTTCAGGAGGTTTTGGCTGACAGGCAGCTGAGCCTCTTCCACAAGCCTTCTTCAGAGCAGAACCCCCGTCCCCGCTTTGCCTGTTTGTCACGCAGGCAGCGTCGTGACCCGGAGGTTCGGTCTCTATTACACTGCAACAACAATTTCATTTTCCTCCAGAAGCAAAGCAATTTCAAAGCCTTGAAATGTTTCTAATTATGTCTGTTGTTCATGATCGCCAGAGTGTATAGAAAGAATACTTGCAGTTTCCAGGAGTTTTTGAACTTGAGCCAGAATTTTATCCATAAGCTGACACTACAATCCCTTTTCTTATCCGGAAAAAAAGTTTTTTGAAACATCAACTGGACCTGAGTTTCATCCTCCTGAAGTTCTGAACGAAAAGATTTTTGCACAATACTTCTGTTGTGATTGAGAAAAACCAAAATAACCTACCCTCCGGTCAAAATATTTCAGCCAAATCTAATTTATTATCTACTCTAAATGCCCATGGAGTGAACTCATGCTTCTCATTTGCCAAACTACTGACCCAATCACTTTTTGTATTGTGGGTCAATTTTAGTTTAAATTGCTTTTGTCTGCATAAATTAAACCCCTTTGTGAACATGAGGGTTTCTGCCTCTATCTACATGGAGCTTACAGCATTCAAAATATTGATTCATTTGTTTCAAAAATCTCTGGGTAAATAAGGTATTTTAGAGGTGCAATTTAAGGTCCCAAACATTTAAACATTATTGTATCTACTGCATTGGGTGTTACGAGTCTCACTGAAATCAGTAGAAATATTTAATTAGCAAAGTTGGCAAGATATGATTAATGCCTGCAGGATCGGGACACAGATGCATCTTGTCTTTGGGTGCAAAAGAAACTAGAAGCTGCATTTGTGGTCAGCAAAACTCAAAACATGGCTGCACATGGAAAACAGAGAAATTCATAAAAGGGATCAAGCTATGGCCCTTTTGGCAGGTTGTCAAGGAAGAAGAAGCTCTGAGCTTTGAATCAGTCCAGAATTTCAGTGAAAATCAGTGACAACTAACTGGTTGCACAGCTCCCTCCTCAAGTCCAAAATTACGTTAAAATGCGTCTTTCCTTGATTTAAATTTCAAGGGATAAACGACACATAGCAAGGGTGACGCGTGAGACAGATGTGGTGTCAGCTATCATAAGCTCATTAACAAATTAATCAAAGCCCAGATAGATCACCGTGTACTCTCAGCTAATCACCTCCCCACTCAGACCCCTGATGAAGGACCCAGTTTCACTCACAAATCCAACCTCGCACCCACTCCCCCCAAATCTTCTCTGATCTCGGGTTTCCCTGTAAAGCGTTTGACATCAGAAATAATGAGACACGCTTTCAAGAGTCCTCCCTTTTCATACTCTGAATATTAATTTGAGCCCCATCACTCATTAAAAAGGACAGTGTCATATCTTCCATCCTTGCTTGGGAGTCATTATATAGAGACTTAGATCAAAACCCTGATGAACAGAGGGCTTGTGAGGATCCTGCAGGACCAAGAGATAGACATGACCAAAACCCCAACCACTCCCGAACGTCCTGGAGTATGTTAAATCTGGCTCCACGGCTGGGATGTGCAGCTGCTGTTTAGGCACTTTCCAGAAATGAGCTGGCAATCTTGTAAGCAATAGCCTTGTTGCAGAGATCTGGCTGTATATTTTCTTGCTCCAGTGAGAAATGCAGCAGAGAGAGTTTCTTATCCTCCCTCCTGCTCCCGGCTTCTACTAAAACTGGTGCGAAGATGTTTGTTGAACCGGCTGATCGAAAAAACTACACTTTCACACTAATTAGATTTTCATTATCAGGATGTCAAGTAATAGAGCGCATTGCACAATTTATTCCCTGTCTGTGGGACAGCTTTTGCTGGATAAATGACAGCATGCCAGCTGTGAAGGAGGCCATCCTGCCTTCTGCTGGAGAAGTTACTGCTCCTCCTGAGCCATTTCTGGATGTTATGAAAAGCCGAGAGTCTTTTCATTTCTCAGGAATTCCAAACTTCAGCCTGTATTTATGAAATACAGAGGGATGATATTTCCCTGCAAGTGACAACTGAAAATTTAGGCTGACATTAATCCTGATGCTGCAGGGCTGGTCAGCGGGGAAGGACTTTGCCTTAAACAGGAGATGATTGGTGGATTTGTTCAGGAATTGAGACAACAACAAGACAAAGGCTCAGAAATTTTCCTGAACAACATATTTACTGCTTCATCTTCATCGCCTAAAACTCAGGCGATCCTCAGATCCCCATTAGTTTTTAATTAATGTTCCATTTAATCTTATGCTGGGAAAAATTCATTCCACACAGACTTGGATGAAATATCTCTGGAGGTAATGCTGCTTTTTCCTGATAGATTTGCCCTTGGGATTTTTTGCCTCATGGCAAAAAGCATATCCTCTCCTGGAGGAGATGCTCTCCCACGGGTGCCTCCCGGAGCCACGCCGGAAGGCACGCTGTTCTGCCCCCAGGTGTGAGCAGCTTTGGGATCTGGTCAGAGCCACAGACTATGGCTGAATCAAAGCCTCTTCCACCCCTCAAGGCCTCACTCCTCTCTGGGCCAAGTTTTACATCCTGAAGCAGGGGCTGTGGGGAACAGGTTCTCGGGAAGGCTTAGTTACAAAGACAATACTGCGCCTAAAAATAGTTGGTTTGATCTGCATCACTTCCAGGCACATCCAATGAAAGAGCTGCTGGTGTTAATGTCTTTCTTTCCCCCAATGCAAGGTAAGGCCTGAAGCTCCCAGCCACCATGCATGCACATCAGCTCCTTTCAGTTCTACCTCAGATGAGGGTTTCCAGCCCATAGGGAATATTTCTAATGAGGTCTGTCCTGCTCAGAGCTGGGTCTAAATACAGTTGTGCCAGAAACCCAGCAGCGTGAGGATGAGCCTTTGCTTCATGACTACATTAAACACTGAATTGAGTGTGGAAAGGAAAAACAGGCATTTGCATACTGGACACAGCCTCCAGAGGAGGCACTCAGCTGACAGATCGCGCCAGCTACACGGCAGCCTGGGTTAATTACCGGTTGTACGGGCAAGTGACTGTCGCCGGTGACGCTGGGGCTGATGCTGAGCTCCCGCTCCTAACAGTTCCCCTTTGTCTGGACACAAACTCTACTAAGGAGGAAGCACTGCCAGTCGGGAGCACTGAGGAGAGGTATTTTGAAATTCTAGGTCAGGCTCAAGCCAAAGTATTTCTTCACTTTAAGGAGGGCCTGAAGCTCTTCAAACGAGACTCTTGCTGCTGCTGACGCTACCTATCCCCAAAGGGTTACACTGCCTTCAGTGTATTTTTAACTTAGATAGAGGAGAAAAATGTTCCTTGGCAGCAATTTTCCCAGATTCATCCTTTGTGCTACATGTTCCAGGGCCACTGCTGGTTCCAATTTAAGTCTCCACCGGTCCTGGGGAATCCAACCCCGTTGTCCGACTACAGTGCTGGAAGCCATAGGATGCTGAGACATGAAAGGTAACCTGTCCTGCCATTAGGGGAAGGCAGTTTGGAATAAGCTGCAATTGAGGGCAGCGATGCCTGCTCAGACTCCTGCCCCGACAGGCACGGCTCAGGCTCTGCTGGCAGCCCCCGCACTCCGTGGGACAACACATCTCAGTGTTATTTTTATGAGATCATAAAATAGTTGCATTCGGTGTGCTGATATTTTGCAACTACATTTTTATGAACCTAAAATAGCAGCTCGCGGTTACTACTGGGGATAAATTGCTATCATATTTGCCAATCACTTTAATATGCGCTGTCAAAACAGCTGCTGCTAAATACAAGTAAATCACATTTTACTCTCCTTTAAGGTTAGTTGGGAGGCCTAAGACCATCATTTCATCTAGTCTTTGCAAAGCATGTCCACTGAGTTGGAAAATGGGAGCTTATTTGATGCAAGGCTGGGGAGGGAAGAAATGTTCTGCAGTCAATGTCAGCACTTAAACTGGTTTTATTAAAGCAATATAGTTATGCTAATACCCAGTGTTCCAGTATCAAAACTACCTCAAAATATGAAACCTGCCTTAAAAATCACAGTATTTTTACCTAAACTAAATTTGAGATTTCTTACTCAAATCGACCCCAAAAAACTTAAAGCTTTTTTCCTAGTCAGGATTTCAGCTGTTGATAACAACTACTGCTGCAGTAATAACAACACGATGTGAAAGCTTCACATGTTCCCCTGAACAGTAGGTGATAGTTGACTAAATAGCTGAAAAAATGTACGGACTGAATGTACGTATGTACACTCTGACAGTCTTTAATTTCTTTTCTAGTGAAACATTGTTTTAGAAAGCAGCAGTAATGACTTGCTAGAATGAGTCAAGTCTCCTAACTGGGCATTTCCATCTCGTGCATTTCCGTAGCATCTTCTATCTCAGCGTCGCAGCGGGGGCCTCGCAGTCCTCGTTGATCCTGTTTCTTGTGTTTTCCTTCATTTGCTGTTCTTTCCAGGCTCCTGCGCTGGCCGCAACTTCCCTTCACACTGACAGAGGTGCAGTGGGTGTCCCAAGAAACTTATTCTTTATTTTGGGAGCCATGCCCGTTGTTCCAGCTCGTGTCCATCAGAGGAGAGCTGTGGAGGCTGCCTGGCCACCTCCAGGCACTCTGCCTGCTAGAGGGATCTTTTGCCAGGAAAACGGTGTTCTTAACTTGTGGCAGCAAATGCCAAGCGGCAACTCTCAGCCCTCCTTGAGCCTCCAGCTTCCTTTGCTCCATGCCAAACAGGGATTGAGAGGGAACCTACATGCATGACCACTTGTTTGGCCCTTTTCTGTCAAAACTAAGCACCAGTGTCAGTATTTCAAGCCTGTTTCCATCTGTCTTGCCCTGCTTATACCCGCGCACACCCCTCAGCCCTGCTCTGCGTGGCCAGAGACAGCCTTGTCCCTGGCACACAGCTTCAGCCCAGAGCTCCTATCCACAACAGGTGAGAGTGGGAAACTTGACCATTTCTCATCGTGTGACCCTGCACTGAGGTAGGCCAAATGCTCATCACACCCCAAGAGCTCCGAGCCTGTACATTTGCATGGAGCATCCAGAGCTCCAAGAATTAAACACCCCAAACATACCTGCTGGAAAGGAGACAGAGCCCCTCTCCTGGACTAAACCGTTATCTAACAGGCAAGGTCACGGGATCCTTTCTCAGGGTTCAGAGGGTCTATGATTGCTTATTTGGAGTTTATTTTCCTGGGCCAGTTGTCAGTGCACACAGCCCAGGCTGCTTTGTGGAGCTTTTAAATGAATATAAGTAATTTGTTAGAGGAAAAAAAAACATATTTGGGCAGAAAAACCCCACCAACTCCTGCAACGGGACAAGCACTGGATTCAAGATTTGGTGATCTATTTAAGCAATAACCTTTAGATGAGGTGCAGCTTCCCCTACTCCAACTACACATCCCCGTCACTCCCAGGACGTACCGTGGTCCTATCCCTTCCTGCATGGCGAGTGAGTTGGGATCTCTCAAATGAGGACAACCCTGGGAAAGGAGATTCACCCTCCACCAGATCGGGTCACCTGGCAGATGGGCTGACCTGCCCCCAGATCTCATTTATAGGTCCCTTTGAAACCCAGGTAATTGCACCACCTTCACTGCTGTCCTTCTGGATTGCCATCAGCGTGACCAAGGTCAAAGGTGACTTTCTATAAGACACTGAGGAACAGCCAGAATTCTTCTGCCTTGGTTTTCTCCTCCCTTCCCATCCTCCACAATGAGGGGTGTTCGGAGCCATCCCTGGGGAGATGGGTATCTTTGAAGGGGAGTGACGAGTCAGTCCCCACACGGGACGTAGCCGTGATTGGCATTTCCGAAGGTGGAGGAGTGTGCTGTGACTGCTCCCAGTGGCGTCTGGCAAAGCTGGTGACAAGCTGCTTGTCGTGTCACTCAGAGATGAGAGGCTGCGACGTCAAAAGGGACCCTCTGAACACCAACACCACAACACAAAAGCAGCAGTTCAAAGCCCCTCAACTTCCCTCCTAGGGAGACAGCCTGGCTGGTTGACACTAATTTATTGTCAGTTTTTTGTTTTGGTTTGGTTTGGTTTTTTTATTACTGTCAAAAGGGTTTGTGTTTGGCTGGATTGATATAGGCATTACATCTTACCTGGGCAGTAACAGAAATTTTGGACCTTACGACTTATCTACTCTCCTGGCAACGGGCCAGATTAAGTCAGGGTGTAATTTCATGGTCTTCTGAATTTCATCAAGTAGAGAGGTTGAGAGTATAAAACACTTGACAGGTATCAGTGGAGGGGTGATCCTAGATCAGCCCTAACCTTCAACACCTCGCAAGACTCTTCCTAGCACACTGCTCTACCTCAGCCCTGTCTGCCCAGGGATTTTTTGTTGTCTGATGTTTTGCTCAGAATTATGGCACTGCAGGATCTTTGATGTGCATGCATTTACCTACAGGAACAGGATGAGCTGAAAGACCAGTAAGGAATTACAGTGGCAGTCTTCAGATGTCCCCCTGAAATGGGGCTTGCCATGGGGTTATGAATCCACTTTTCTACTGAACCACTATTTACATTACACTTTTGGCACCATCTCTGGGGATCTCAGAGGAAAGTCAAGTAGCATCTAAACTGCTGGTCTCAAATGCATTTCCAAAGTTAGACCTGCAAAAATCAGGCAAAAGATGCATTGCTGGGGTTTAAAACTCCTACTGCATTTGACACGCAGCTGATGACTCCTCTGCTGCCTGCCCAAAGGAGACGAACGGTTGTTTGTCTAGAGCGTCTCTGCCTCTAATTTCTAAAGGGTTAACGGAGCTCCTTGGCTGAAAATTCAGTATGATGTTACTGTTAATCCATACTACGGGTTTGTGTTTATACATCGTAAGGATCCCGGTAATACGTTTCTAGCTGCCGACCACCCTCCATAGCAAGTTATTAAAACTCAACTTTGCATAAACATGGCATTTCTTTTGCACAGCTCATCCATTTTTCCCTCACGCTCGTGTTAAGAGGTCACCGAGCACTGTTTGTCACCTTCTTGTCCATTCCTATGGGAATGACTCCCCTACCATCAGCAGATGTTTGAGTCCTGAGGCTGTGGCCAGGTGGTAAAGGGGGTGACAGCACAGAAGGTGGTAGACTCAAAAGAATTCTTTCTGTATGTACATTTTTTCTGTATTGCCTAGAAAGACATTTTCTCCCCTGTACTGATCATCGATCTCCAGTTTGGTGATGGGTTTCATCAGGTGACCTGCTGCCTCCTACACTTTGCTATAAGTCCACTGGGTGAGTGCCGAATGGAGGAAGATTAATTAAAGTGATCTGAATGGTTAGTCTTTCCATTGGAAATGCTCGTCTATGGAGTAGTGTAGCAACGTATCATTCATCTGCAAAGGTCAGTTATGAAGAAATTGATTTCAGAAATTCAGTTTGATTATATCGCTGTAAAGTGTGACATTAAAATCCCAGCTGTTTGTATCTCTGATCTGAGTTCAATAGAAAATGTGAGCTTGGATTTGCTTCTCATATTCTCTTTCTTCAAAGGAAAAGACAAAGAAGAAAGTATTTCCAATGGCATTAACTACCCAGAGTAAATTGTTTCTTGACTCGGATAGACAGTTGGTTTCTATTAAAAGGATACCGTCAAAAAGTTTAGGTCTAACATTTATAATCAAGCTGAAGGAATTTCCTGATGACTGTAAGGAAAAGCTTTTGCACCAAGATCCTCCCGTGATGTCCAGCAACGACAGCTGGCCTGTGACCACCAGGGCAAAGCTGCCTATGACACCTCTGGGATAGTTTAGAGAGGTGGGTAGGATTTCCAGCATATCGCTTATAAATATTTTAGAGAGGCATTCACAGACATTTCTCATTCTTTATATCCGGTATCAGTGTTACGATAGCTTCAAAGCTAGGTCCATTTCTAAATAAAGCCCCAGTGAAAGGGTATTATTCATTAACTGTTCAACAGCAATCTTCTGCTGGGAGAAGGGCAGGACTCATAACAATCCTCTCTCCTCTTTCAAACCAGATGCAAAGCCTGCTTCAGCTCACATGGAGAGGAACACGAATTTCCAAACCCCCTCTCCTGGGGGGCTCCTCTTCCTGGCGTCATCCCAGTAGTCTGAGCTGGCCCCGCGATACCGGCACCTAAAGCACAGTGAGCAGGAGGAAAGCCCGGACAAGGGCTGGAGAGTCCCACCTGCAAAACACAACCACCTGACACTGCTTGTTGGGCACCAGGAGGTGCTCAGAGAAGCCCACTCCTTTCCCCATTCTTTGTTTTGGTCGGAGTGGGTTTGGGCTGCAAGAGACAGTTCCTACCTTGCCTGTTGTCTCCTCACATACCAGCCATGTATGTTTTCCATGGCACACGCTTTCACAACTTCAGGGGCATAAGGGTTGCACAGAGTGAGAAATCCCTGTGTGCAGGTCTGTTATGAGTTCAGCTATTGCTGACACTTGAATTTCACCTGTAAAATCCAGAGTGAGGCCTGAATCGGGAAGGCCAAGGTACTGAGACCACCTCGTGCACTTCTCGTTGGATTCAGCAAAACCAGGGAGAGACTGTTTTACTGTGCTGCAACGGGGCAGTGCCCCATAGAGAAAGCTCAGCTCCGGAGGCTCTTTGCAGGGAAACAGTTATAAGGTGGGCTAAGGTGAAGGGCAAGTTGTGACAGAGTAAGTGGTAAGGGTTTTAGAATAAAACAGAGTTGATTTAGATTAGATAAGAGATTTTTACAATGAGGGTGGTAGGACAGTGGAACAGGTTGCCCAGAGAAGCTGTGGCTGCCCCATTCCTGGAAGCGTTCGAGGCCAGGTTGCATGGGGCTCGGTCTAGCAGATGGCACCCCTGCCCATGGCTGGCGGATGGATCAAGACAATTTTTAGGGTCCCTTCCAATCTACACTGTTTTATGATTCTGAGAAGGTCAAGACAGAACCAGGGGGACGTGACTAGGGAAAAGAGCCACACCCTTTGGAAAGCTGGGAGTGGAAGCCTGAGCGGACAACCTGGAGCTGATATCCCCAAGTTTCCACTGAGTGTTTAATCATGGTTGTTTCACAGGGCAAATGCATTTTCTCACTGTTTATTATTATGCCTTTGCCATGTAACCTGCTTCACTAAAAGCTTTAAATGAAACAACTGCCATTAAAAAGCCATCAAACAGGATTTTATAGTTCTCCCTTTTGCTGCAAGGACCTAACAACTTATAAAAATTTATTTTGTGTTGCACTCAGTTCCATTAAAAGGCTGTTGGGGTTTATTTTTAGGTTTTGTCTCAGCACTGAGCTACCTAGCCTGTAACAGTCAAGGTTTTGTTTTGTCACCTCAAGGCCTAATCATAGTGGAATTTGCTGACATTAAGAGTCAGCAAATATATCTACAGGCATCAGCTATATAGAAATGCTTGCAACTGACACGGGATACACAAAGGGAAAGTGGATTGCAAGCTCTGTTCTGGTGCAAACACTGGGAAAGGAGTACTTATCTCACATCAACATCCTAATTTCCAGCACTTTGATCAGAACGCTTTGAATTGTAAATGTTGCAGAAATGTGTCATCTATCAGTTTTAATGAAAGGATCTTTGCCCACCGAGTGCCACGTGCTAAACCGAAGAGGTCTGAAGTCATCTCCTGACTGGCCCCGAGAGGTTTTGAATGCTCCTTCAAAGCGAATGCTGTTGTCAATGGCAGCCCAGATCAGAGGGGTGAGGCACAGGGGCTGCCACTGCTGCTGGGGTGTGTGGCTGCAGCCCCAGCCCAACTTCTGCCAGGGAAGCACACGCTCGGGCTTTAAAGACATCCCCAAAACGGAGCGTAGGTGTCTTCAGCATGAGCAGACAGAGCCCATTTGACTTCCCATCTGACCAGCCGGAGGAGAACGGTAAAGCAGAGATGCTTCCGCGGAGCTCAAAACGTGGGCGCGCATCTCCAGACCCCAAAGGCCTTGTCCACAAGTGGGTTAAGGGGTAAAATGGAAAGCAAAAAATCAAATCCCTGGTGCCTTTCAGCATTAATACATATTTTATACAAGTCTTCATTTTTGTAGGGAGAAAACCAATACAGGGTGTTCAGGTCCAGGGCTGCTGCCTGGGCACATTGCTGCAAAAATCCACACAGTGATGACTGAAAAGTGGAGACAGTAGCAAAGCACTGAGTTCCTAGACTGGCTGGGTCAGCTTGAAAATGTCCTGCTCGTGAAATGTACGCATGTGGTTTAAGGGGTCATCGCTGGTCTCAGGATATCACAACATGCAGAGAAGAGATGGCCCTAATTGGTGCAGCGCCACAGAAATAGCTGGGGCAGATGCAAGGGCAGCCTCTGGTTTGGGCAGGAAAGGCTTGTGGGAGAGTGTTTCTGAAGCAGCACCATGCACATGCCCTCTCCCTTCTATTCTTCCTAAACATCTACCACCAATCACTGCAGGAGATGATCCAGCGTGACCCATGATAGCGGAATCATCTCTCATGGATCGTGACCACAGCTAGCAATGGTGCTCTTAGACACAAAACCTCACCCACAGCAAGAGCAGAATTCTGTCTTCAGTCTTGTTTGTCAAAACACGGCACTCTGCAAGCCTTCGTGTATTTTTCTAAATGCACACATGGCCAGGATGATATACAACCCTGATACCATGGAAACCTTAGATGTTTACTTGATGTAGGAATTATGCAAACAGAAACGTCTGAAGTCATCTTCTGCACATGCATCTGTCACCAAGGTATCCCCAGGCCGCCGCTGCCACGGCCTGACACGGGGCTCCGCAGTGACGCTCCATTTGCCGTGAACGAGGAACGTCCGCGCTGCAGCAGCGGAAGCCACTCGCCCTCCCCAGGAACAAAAAAAGGCTTGTGTATTGAGTTCTTCCAGTTGGATTTTGGGGTTTTTTTCTATTAAGGTGCGTTAATTAAAAAGATTAAAGCCGCATGTTAAAACATCAGCTGACAGGTATATGTCATCCATCCCCCCTGCTCCTTTGACATGATCATGAAATGTTAACACTAGACGTCGGTCCTAGAAGACCGTAAAAATCATCATCTCAGAGCTATTAATAGGGCACAGTGGTTGGGGGGGCTCTGTAAAGAACATATAGCACTAAACCTCTTGCTAGATATTAAGGGGATTTCTTAACCTCTAAAATGATAGTTATGTGCAAAAGAGGAGAGGACGGAGGGGGCTTAATTAAAAATCCATACTTAGCTGGTGCAACAGCGTACTTAAGGGCTCTAGAAGAAGCCATTTAAACAGGTGAAATACTGCCCCAAATGCAGAGATGTCTCTTGGATAAAGAGGTCCTTTGTGTCTTTGATGTCCTGTAAGTGCCATTCTCTTTAATTCTCTCTTTCCTAACAGCCATAAAGGATCTTGAAATGCACGAGGGACACTCAAGCCACAAGGCTATGGCACGGGGCCCAGAGTAGTGAAACGTTCGTGGAACGGACCTTGACAAAGGCAGTGGCCTTGCAAAAGTCAAAGGAGCCTGTAGAGACTCTGGAAAGGATGAATTTCCAAAGGGCTTTTGGACACCACCGGTGAGACCACAGATAAAGATCCTCTTTTCCTACGGCCTGTGCAAAAGGATGGTCCATGTGAAAAGGCAACTCCCATCCCGACTATCTTGTGGTGCGAAGGTATATACGGTGCAGGGAAGCCCATCCCGTATAGTTGTGGCTCTTCTGGGGCAGTGCAGAGTCTGCCGGCAGCGGAGCAACATCTGATGAGGAAAAGTGATCAGTTTGGCCTGGTTTAGAAGTTAACTTTTCTCAGGTGCAGTCCCCAGGTGTAATAACACACTCCCTCTCCCCTGCCTCAGCAAAACAGGCAGAAGCAACAAACCTACCAAAGCCTGATTTAGGTGTTTAATTAAAGGTTTGAGCAAATGCAATTTTCTTGTTATTGCAGCGGACAAAGTGCTCACTAATCGGAGTTCCCAGCACAGACCTGAGCTAGAATCCCTCCCATGCACCAGGAGCACTGCCAGCACAGCACAGCACTCTTAGGTAGGACAGGCAGTTCATGCTCTTTGCTGACGTTAACAGCACCAGCAATCTAGGTCAGGCTTATCTATAAGGCTTAGTGGTAGTTGAATATATTCGTGCACACGAGAACACTGCAACGCCGGTGCTTACCCAACTTGCACAGTCTCAACATATGACAGCATAAGCTGTAAGGTCAAATATAATTTCTCAGCCAAATTTGAATACAGCAGCTTATATCAGGAGAAGGTTTCATGCTTCCTACTCTGCTAGAGGTGCTAGGGCATGTATGACCCAGCTTACTCATTCATTTGCTCTTTGGAAGTGGGTATAACCAGCCCATAAATTATGCATAGCTTCTAAAAGAGTTTGATCTGAACCAAGAGGGAAGCTGATGGAAGCAGATGACTTCACCAGCTTCAAAAAATGGGATTGATTACAAGAAACAATAAACAACATAGTTCACATGAGACTGCCCAGGCCAGTGCAGGATGGGAACTCCCAAATCCAGAAGCGATCTCTCAAAGACTGCCTTCCTTCCACTCAGATACCGGGCAAAGCTGGTAAATTTTAGTGTTGAGATTTCTTCTAGTCCAAAAAAAATCAGGTCAAGGCCTCATTTGCATGGCAATTATTCACGTAGACAGATGTCTTCATTAACATCGTATGTCTGCGCAACCCTGGGCCCCTGAGTCCAGACAACAGCTGTACTGAGGAAGAGGCTGGCATCTAATCTGACCTGTACCAGCACAACATCAAGAGGTCTTTAGTAGCCCAGAAGAGAAGACATAGGTACAACCGGCAGTAAGAGAGCAGCATGTACTCACACCAGTTTCCAAATGCCCATCAGTGCAGGAAAAAGGAGGGTTAGGGTGGGCTCCCCACCGCCCTCTGCCACCAGTCATTTACGTGGGCGCAGACAAATCCGATCAGAAGACACGCACTTTGCCTTGCATGAGCGTGTTTTGAAGGGCTTCTGCTGATAACACTGAACATAGTTCCATAAACAGAGAAACAGTTCGTGGAAAGCGCCTGATTTTAGAAGCAAAAGGCAAGAGCGAGAATTAGGCTTCTGGGGCACGAGGGGGGTCATGAAACCTGGATCCCATTCCTGCCCTTTTTATTACCTTTCAGAAGGCTCTTGAGCACACATTTTAACCTCTGTACCCTATAAACCGGGGTATGATGATGAGGTCATAGCCTGGAGGTGCTAAGAGACTGCGAGGGTGAAAGGCTTGGGAGCTGGGGAGAGGTTTTCTCTTTACCCTCCACTTCAACAACATAGCATAAAGTGGTCATTTACACTCATTCTTCGGAGACTGCTGCGGCATCACTTGCGAGTCATTGCCCTCACCCTTCCCGCACCGATCCCATCAAGGGCTACCGGTGGGCACCTTTGCAACGTGCTCTTACGCCTTGCTGAAACTGAGAGCTTTGCAATGCATACCCTGGCCATGGAAATAATACGAGGAGCAGCAGGGGAAATGCCACCAGACAAAATACTGCCTATGTCAAGGTATTAGAAATCCAAGCAGAAAAAAGTCCTCGCGGTTTAATAGAGAAGGTCAGACAGAAGTTATGTTTGTATTTTTCAGCATGATTGGATTATAAATACAGTCATCAAAGGCTCAGGACACAGAGAGCTCTAGACTGCATTGGGGCTTGTCGCTTCTGACAGGGTGATGCCTCCTTAAACCTGGCCCCGTTCTCACCAGCTGCGGCAGGAGAGCAGCGGGAGGAGGTGGAGGATATAAGACAGGAGCTTGCAGGGGAGGCAAGGGGCACAAAGCAATTACGAAGCTATATGTCTTTGGCTCTATTGCGTGTTTCACTCCAGTAGCTCGACAAATTTATAATCTATCGTTAAGCTGCACCCATGCCAAAAAAAGGGGAAGAGCTGCCAGCTCGAGCAGTTGCGTGCGGTCACGATGCGGCCAAAACACCTCCGATGCACGCGGGATACATCTGCTCCCTGCAGCCCATGAACCTGTTTTGTCTGTTCAACAGCTCTGGAAAAGATTTTCAAAAGTATTTAGAGGATTTATGGCCACCAACTCCTTCGAAATGAGCTCTCTGCCCACAGATGTGGGGCAAGTTATTGCGTTCTGCCAAAGGTGTTGGCGCAGTGTGGAGTTTGTGCCGATCGGTCACGAGGATTTATGCTCCTAAAGCTCTTGGGTGCATATAAATCTTCTGCAGGGTAAACCCTGATCTTCTAGTGAAGTCCATGCTGAGGAGTCAGAGTCTAGGACAGGAGAACTTTCTGTCATGCAGATAGTCTTCCATTAGCTCAAATTGGTGTTGAGAAGCAGATTCATTAAATAGGAGCCATAAACAGCTGAATTGCTATCAAGCTTGTAATCAGGATATAGCATTTAAGAGACTTCTAAGGAATATCTGACTTATTAATAGCAAATGTAGTAATACCCGTATCATGAGTGATCAGTTTTCTGCTTTCAGTTTAGCACCCATCACCACTCGTCCTTTTCCTAGGAAGAATGCTGCAGTTCTAACAGAAGGATGATTTACCCGAAGAGGTAGAGAGATTAGATGGAGGGATAGGCATTGGATGTACAGAGATGAAATAGGATATTAATTTAACGGGTCGCTTCCAGAAGACGGAGGTGGCCGGATACTCTCCCCGTCTCCCGCGTCCTCCGGTTACAGAAACGCACAAAGCTCAGAAACGGAGCCCCGAGCAGCCAGTCCCTGCGGTCAGCACGCACAGCAGTCGCCAGCCACCCAGCTGTGTGACAGAGCATCTATGAACCGGACAGTAAATGGCTCTGTCCCCTATCCGTCTTACCCTTGTCAGCTACAGAGCAGTGAGGGCTGAAACCTGTTGCCCTATCCTAGAGGAGATCTGGTATAAAAATATCCTTGCCAAAAAGAAACATACATTTTTTGCTGTTATTCCCTGCTGGCACTCGTTCCTCTGTGCTGACTAACAATTAGAAAGCAGAAGCTTGAGAAGTCAGAAAGAAGAAAACTGGCAGGATCCTCAGTATGGGAAGAAGTTTCTTGCACTCACACAAAACTTAAAGTTTAATCGCTTGCTCGCTATTGAACAGGGATATGCATCCTTAATTCACTCTATCACTCCTAGTGAGAAATTAAATTAATTCCTCTCCTGTTGTCATGATAAGAATATTCTATAAAAAGGTGATCAATTTTTATTTAAACAGTAATATAGAAGATTTCAGAGTGGTCCACAATGTTGATTTACAGTAAATCCTACTTGCAAACCAACAACCAGATCTCAAGCCAGCAGCTCAGAGTCTCGAGGAGACCAAATACCCAGAGGCATGCGATTGTACATGGAGATATCGGTAAAACCGGTGAAGCCACCGTAGAGCCGGAGAGCACAATCAGGTGCTGAATGCCCTCTTGACTTCCACTACTGTCGTGTAATTATATTGCTACGAGGCGAGAATTCCCAGTTGTCGGCAACTCGGAAAATGCTTAAGGTGATGATATTGTCCTGCCTGGGTGGGCTGTGCCTGAAGGTAATCTTTCAAAAGCAGCTGCTTTAAGTGTTAGTTAAATGGTACCCAGGGATTCGTTTGACAGAGGTGTCACGTTTAATCTTATGCACGTATCCATAAAACTGGTACCATATGCGCAGTTTGGCTGGCAACGCCGAACCTCTGAGATAGTATTTCCAGTAACAGACTCGTCTCTCTGGTCAAATCCACTGCAGGCTCCCACCTCTTTTCTCCAACCTACCGTTCAAACATTTCTTCTCTGGAGAACATACTGCAGGTACCTCAGTATCACAGTTAGGCTTTTATTTGTACACGCACTTCCCCCAAATATACATGGAGCAGGGAAGTGGTGGTGGTCAAGGTTTAAGTATGTGCTGTTTCTGCAGTGGGTATATCCAGTGCTTTTCAGCCGATGCTCTCAGAGCACTTTGCAACCCGCTCTGTTGTGGCAGTCAGAGGAAGGTTAATTGTGGATGAGAGAGGGAAAATCACTGCCCCGAACGTCTCGAGAACAGCCAGAGTCAGCCTGGATATCCCAACGCTCTGCATAGGGCAGTGCCGGTTCCTCCAAAAGCCTGAGCATTTGCAACTCCCCGACTGCTCAGACACACACTGTGGTCAGAAATGTGAGGTGGAATTTGTTAGCATATGTCCTGTCTCGAACAGCTTTCCCCGGGATAGCGTTCTGCTGTTTGCAGAAGGACTTTGGTGGCATTTAAAAAAATTTTAATATTTCTAAGACTCACTCTAATACCCGGACTTGAGAAAACAGTCCCTTTCTAATTGGTCACGCATCAGCCTGCTCCCTTCGCTTCTGGAAAGGGGTCTGGGACAAACAGCGACAGGGACAGCCCAGGACACGCAAATACACGGAATCATAAAGGCTAGAGAAGACCTCCGAGACCAAGCCCGACCTGTGACCGATTCCCACCCCGACAACCACCAGATCGCAGCACTGAGTGCTACCTCCAGTCGTTCCTCGGACACTTCCGGGAACAGGGACTCGGCCACCTCCCCGGGCAGCCCAGCGCAACGCTTAACAACCCTTTCAGTGAAGAAATTCTTTCCGATGTCCAACCTGAACCTCCCGTGGCACAGCTTAAGGCTGTGTCCTGTCCTGTTGTGAAAATCGTCCCCACATCTTCCCTTTGGATACCATTGGGACAATAAAAAAAAAAAAGGTCACTTTTCTTCTGACATACTCATTAAAAATTAGGTTTAGCAACTCTTCGAGAGCCTGTTCTAGTGCGGTACTGACTGATCTATCTACCAGGAAAGCCTCTTATCAAGGAGATCAGCATGGATTGAATAAGCGCAGCAAAAAATAGCGGGCATGCTAACGGCAGCGCACTGACAGAGCCCTATGTGAGAAGTTAGCATAAAATCCTTTTTTTTTCTTCCAACTGAGAGTGCTTCTCATTTAGGTGAGTAGCAAAATTTACAGCTTAAAAATACACTTTAGAAGGTGCTTCTCCTTGGTCCTGCATTTGTTTCACTTGGAGCGTGGGGCACTCCCTTCACGGCCGGGAAGCATCTGGGCAGAAGAAGCGGTGCTGGTAGATGTGTGTGTGCTTGGATGGGATTTATCTCTGGACAAATCACCTGATAAACCCAATCCCTAACTTAGCATGAGAGAAAGATTTAACACTCCCAAATGAAATGTTAATGCAGAAACAATCCCCTATAACATCCGCAGCGTAAATAATTTACTTTCCTTACAAGCACTGAGGAAGATTAATGGACAGTTTTCTGAAAAAAAAATCAAGTTAAAACATTTGCGGGCTCCGGTGTCATTGCAGTAACAGGCAGCACGTGTAAACATTGCAAGGACTGTATCCATTTAGGAGCGGCTGGGAGACCACACAGTGCATGAGAGACAGCGATGAGCAGAGCTGCCCTTTCTATTAAGGGGCCACTTCGAGCTTCCATTTGGAGCCGGGAGAGGCGGAGGACTCGCTGGCCGGGTTCAAGGCACTCGTTATTTGTTATTATGAACTTTCCAAAATGAAGAGATTAAAATAAGTCCAAAGTGTTTCTCTGACAAATGTTAAACGCCACCCACAAGATTTATAGCACTTCTGTTCCCCCTCCGAAAGCTTTTAGTTCGGTGGCAGAGGTTACCGAGGGCTTGTCCACTGGCTGCCGACTTTACAGTTTTAGCACTGGCCAGAGAGCAATCCAAAGTTTCAATAATGAATAATAGCACTTTCAGCTCATCATCGTAATTTGTCCTACGGCCATTATTGTCCTAAGAGACCAATCACGCTAATGTAAATGGTGCTGGCAGCTGGCGTGTCAGCGTTTCGCACCTCCGCAGCTGCCGGGCCGCGCTGGCAGCAGCTCCGCTCCCCAGACGGGGGAAGAGAGGGGACAGAGCCCACGTGATGTCCTCACCAACACGGGTGCTCTGGGAAGCTGGGAAGAGATGGCTTTCCTAAATACGAGGCTCTGCAAAGCGTGATTTTGGGAGGATTTCTGCTGTACCTTTGAGATCACTGTGCTACGGTGCAGTGGGAGGGGTTGAAAAAAAGAAAAAAGCTGTTAGCAACGAAGGGACGGATTTCCACTCCCCGAGCTTAATCCTGTGTTATAACATAATTGTGGAGAGTTACGTGGCTTGGGAACAGCTGCAGGCAGGGGCTCTTGCTTCTGCAGAGCTCCTTGTCCCCAGGCTGGGGTAATAAATGATTTACTGGGGAGGCTGGAACCTGCGGGCATTTAACCCATTCAACTCCCAAGAGACCAGCCTTAAAGGCCACTTCGTAAAGGCAGTGGAAAGAAACAATTTCAGGTATCTGCAAATTGTGGGGTTTTGCACATGAGCGAGCTGCAGAAAGGCTCAAGAGCAAAAGATGGGGTAGGGGAACTGGGTACAAACCGTGCTTACTTGGATTTTCATTATTTGATGCTTTAATTTATTTGAAAATGTGGCTTGAATGCGTATTCTCTCTTTTCTGGGCTAGGGCTGTAATACTTCCTGTTGCTTGGGGTTTTACTTTCTGTGGGATATTCCCTGGATGCAGTGTAATAAAGTGTCCTGGGAACATAGCTCTCATTTTCCTTGCTGGAAATGCCACACCAAGCTACTGTATTAGTTTGAAAACAAACC